>MUZC01000352.1:150309-180908 GCA_002072015.1 Radix auricularia | reverse complement strand
ACCCCCCCCCCCCCCCCCCCGACCGTGTTTGTTATCTATCTGTTGGGGGCCTGCTGCTGGCACCAGCCTTTATTGGTACCGTACCTGTCTTCACATTTTATCTCTAATCTCTCCAGCGAGCCTGCTCCTTGATATAAATTCACCAGCCACTATCAGCCTGTGGCTTCACTTTTACCTTCAAGGTAATGTAGCTCAGGCCAGGTGCACTTTCAGCTGTGCCTTTAAATCCAGCATATACAGCTAAAATAACCGTGCTCATTTTTTCTTCTCCCTCAAATATGATTTTAATAATTTATATTCCTCCTTCTCCCCCCTTCAATTCCCTTAAATTCTATATCTATCAACTATTTCATCTCAACAACCTGTTGCCAAAGAGCTATTCAGGACGTTCATATTACATATTACAGAACTTACGTGATGTTTCAAAGAGGTAGACTTGCATTCCACATAATGACAAGGAGTTTCGGAATGAATAAGTGATACCGGTCTTCTTCTTGCTGAAGATTTTAGTTACCTGATAATAGATGAAAGTATTGTTCAGATAGACTGAGGTAGTACCGTGACCGACATGGCATTAAAGTGGACACAATAATGTGAAAACATTTTAAAAGTGAGCGGAAAAGAAAAGACAGAAATGTATAAAATACTCTAAAGCTAGATTCAGCCTTGGCAAAACCCTTCAATCTTCTCTCACCGCCAGTACAGTTTACTTCCCTCATCCCCAGTACAGTTTACTTCCCTCATCCCCAGTATAGTTTACTTCCCTCATCCCCAGTATAGTTTACTTCCCTCATCCCCAGTACAGTTTACTTCCCTCATCCCCAGTATAGTTTACTTCCCTCATCCCCAGTATAGTTTACCTCCCTCATCCCCAGTATAGTTTACATCCCTCATCCCCAGTATAGTTTACATCCCTCATCCCCGGTACAGTTTACTTCCCTCATCCCCGGTACAGTTTACTTCCCTCATCCCCAGTACAGATTACTTCCCTCATCCCTGGTACAGTTTACTTCCCTCATCCCCGGTACAGTTTACTTCCCTCATCCCCAGTATAGTTTACTTCCCTCATCCCCTGTATAGTTTACCAGGCAGTCGTTAATCATATAGGAGACTGTAAGGCCAAGATAAAAGTTAGACAAACACAATCTAGGTCAGTACAGGTGAGAAAACACAGAAAGGTAAATGATTCTTGGTCTCGATGCCATCAATGGGAACAAGTTGGGAATTTTTACACCAGAGGTGGTGTCTCGCACACCAGAGAAGGTGTCTTGTACACCAGAGGTGGTGCCTTGTATCCCGGAGATCAAATGCCTTTTACTGAAGTAAGTTTTTTAAAAGTTAAAAGTACATGATCTTTTCCAGGATTTCTACATTTTGATTCCCCCAATTTCTACATGATCTTCCCCATAATTCTACATGATCTTTCCTCAGATTTCTGTATCATTAATGGCATTGAGAGTTTCAGGTGAGAGTTTCATTTGAAAACCAGCCCACTTCCTGTTTACACCTGCCAGTGCAGCAAGTGAGAAATTATTAAGTGCTATCACCTGAAGTGATACCTTTTCATTTTGTGTGGTTGGGGGGGGGGGTGGAGGTTAACAGTATGTGTGTGTGTGTGTGTGAGGTTTTTATATTATGACTGTTTAGACACATGAATATGTGTATGTCAATGTGTTTAGGCGGTTTGTGTTTTTCTGAGTATATGTTTGTATGTTTTCAAGAATGCACTAATGAATGTGAGTAAAAATTCTACATAACGGTAAAGAACACGCGAGAAGTACATACAGAGAGGATTATAATAATGTTGGTGTGGATTAAACAGATTGGATTATCATAATGTTGGTGTGGACCAAACTGCCTAGTTATAGTGTAACCAACTTATCACATACACATATGATATCAGTTTGCACAAGACAACATACATGATCATACACTTTCCTGGTGACAACACTCACCAATAACAGATTGTGACAAGACTCACCAATAACAGATCGTGACAAGACTCACCAATAACAGATCGTGACAAGACTCACCAATAACAGATCGTGACAAGACTCACCAATAACAGATTGTGACAAGACTCACCAATAACAGATCGTGACAACACTCACCAATAACAGATCGTGACAAGACTCACCAATAACAGATCATGACAACACTCACCAATAACAGATCGTGACAAGACTCACCAATAACAGATTGTGACAACACTCACCAATAGCAGATTGTGACAACACTCACCAATAACAGATTGTGACAACACTCACCAATAACAGATTGTGACAACACTCACCAATAACAGATTGTGACAACACTCACCAATAACAGATGGTGACAACACTCACCAATAACAGATTGTGACAACACTCACCAATAACAGATTGTGACAACAATCACCAATAACAGATTGTGACAACACTCACCAATAAAAGATTGTGACAACACTCACCAATAACAGACCATGACAACACTCACCAATAACAGATCGTGACAACACTCACCAATAACAGGTCGTTGAACAGAAAGACTTCCCTCTGATGCAGTCCAATTCTCTCCTTCTTGTTGGGGTCATGGACCTCGTACAGCCGACAGTAGCAGACGAGGCGACGGTGAGGGAGGCTCAAGGTCTGAACCAGAGATACAAATAATATTCATGGCTTTAATAGAAATACCTGGGGGGGGAGGTCAGGTGGGCCAAAGGTAGCTACTATTTGGTTGTGAGGCTAACACATTACATGGGTGAGGGGTTGTGAGGCTAACATTACATGGGTGAGGGTATGTGTGGCTAACACATTACATGAGTGAGGGTATGTAAGGCTAACACATTACATGGGTGAGGCTAACACATTACATGGGTGAGGCTAACACATTACATGGGTGAGGCTAACACATTACATGGGTGAGGGGTTGTGAGGCTAACAAATTACATGGGTGAGGGTTTGTGTGGCTAACACATTACATGGGTGAGGGTATGTGTGGCTAACACATTACATGGGTGAGGGTATGTGTGGCTAACACATTACATGGGTGAGGCTAACACATTACATGGGTGAGGGTATGTGTGGCTAACACATTACATGGGTGAGGCTAACACATTACATGGGTGAGGCTAATACATTACATGGGTGAGGGGTTGTGAGGCTAACACATTACATGGGTGAGGGTATGTGTGGCTAACACATTACATGGGTGAGGGTATGGAACTTAACGAGTACATGTGTAATTTCTGAAAGTTACATATTAATGTACAGGATAACAATTACAGTCATTGAAATGTTATTTTATGTACACCAGGTAACGAGAGCTATACAAAGCTTTAGGTCTGTAGCCATTGAACATAATTATAACAAAGGACCTGCAGGACAGAAACTGCTACAGTAACTAGCCAAGGCAGGCAGAAATTTAGCAGACAATATTTAGGAGACAAAGCCAAACAAACACTATTTAGAAAAAACAATGTCAGACTTTTGGTGTAAATAACAGATGCAGGAGCATGACTCATAACTCCTCAAGTTATATAACTCTCACATGAACACGGACTTTTAAACGCCTTATCTTATCTCCCTTGCTTTCGCATCTAACTATTTTAAGAAATTTGCCTGCAGGTAAACAGGTTCAAAAAGACGAGATTCACCATCCCCCAAATCTTGGCTCAATAATCAATTTTCGAGCCAGCCTGGAGGAATTATCTGTTATATCAAGTCTATGAGAGAGGTAGCTGATTTTTTTCATGGTCAGGGGGAAAAAAAGTAGTTTACCTGATGAAACCACCACTCTGTGCCAACAACCACTAGGTGCTAACATAAAGTGCTAACATAAAGTGCTAACAACCTATTGGTGCCAGCAACCACTAGGTGCCGAACAACCACTTGGTGCTAACAAACATAATTTGCTAACAACCTATTGGTGCCAGCAACCACTAGGTGCTAAACAACCACTTGGTGCTAACAAACTATTGGTGCCAGCAACCACTAGGTGCTAAACAACCACTTGGTGCTAACATTAGGTGCTAACAAACTATTGGTGTATTGGTGCCAGCAACCACTAGGTGCTAAACAACCACTTGGTGCTAACATTAGGTGCTAACAAACTATTGGTGCAAGCAACCACTAGGTGCTAAACAACCACTTGGTGCTAACAAACATAAAGTGCTAACAACCACTTGGTGCTAACATAAGGTGCTAAAAACCTATTGGTGCCAACAACCACTAGGTGCTAAACAACCACTTGGTGCTAACAAACATAAAGTGCCAACAACCACTTGGTGCTAACATAAGGTGCTAACAACCTATAAACAACCTACTGGTGCCAACAAGCCCAAGTTGTTACACTCATCAATATTTTCTTCTCCTGTATTTCTACAACTTAATTTTTAAAATCAAATCCATATATCCCACGCAGCAACACACGCATGAACAACACATAAATGAACACATTGGTAAATAACAAAAACAAACAACAAAAACAGCCCATATGCCATACACTAACACACGAACGCATTGACTAACAATCTAGAGACTAAAGACCAACAAAGTAGTTTATATATTAACTACTGAAATCACATATAGCATGAAACTCTTGCCTCCCCTGGTAACATAAAACTATTGCCTCCCCTGGTAACATGAAACTATTGCCTCCCCTGGTAACATAAAACTCTTGCCTCCCCTGGTAACATAAAACGTACCGGTTTTTTGCCAATGATCGTCTGCTCCACTTTCATGACTTGGGTGACCTGGTCAACACCGGCCTTGAACTCCTGAGCTTTGATCCGCTCATAGAGTCCAGTGAGTATGTCTCGGTCAATGTCTTCGCCATCATCAATACCTGGAAAAATATACACGTTATAAGGTCAGTTATTTGGACAAAGTCTTTAGGTAAGTTGATTGGACACATGATATAAGTTAAGTTGATTGGACACATGATATTAGGTAAGTTGATTGGACACGTGTCATTAGGTCAGCTGGTTGGACACATGTCATTAGGTCAGTTGGTAGGACACATGATCTTAGGTCGGTTGGTTTGACACAAATCGTTGGGTCAAGAGTTTGGACAAGGGATGTTCCCCCATAAAAGAAATATAAAGAATAGGATTTCTCGAATGAACACAAGTGATAGTAATGTAATAATATACCGTTAATAGATAAACAATGAATAGGAAATAATAGATGCAAATAACTGTCTAAGATCTAGATGTGTAACATTGAGCAAGAGGTAGATTGTTAACATTAATCAAGAGGTAGATTGTTAACATTGAGCAAGAGGTAGATGTTAACATTAAACAAGAGGTAGATTGTTAACATTAAGCAAGAGGTAGATTGTTAATATTAATCAAGAGGTAGATGGTTATCATCTTTGAATGTTAAAAGTTCGGAAATCTCAATTGTATTTAATCACTAAACACAAGATGGCAAGAACATACAACAAAAGAAGGAATGAGCACATGGAGGATAATGATGTCTTGAGGGTGGGGGAATGATATCTTTAGGGGGGGGCGATTGGAGGAACACAGAATGTCTGTTAGCTGAGAGCAACTGATTAGGATTATTGTGTGTGTGTGTGTATGTGTGTGTTTGTGTGTGTGCGCGCACGCGCGCGGGGTAAGCAAATTTTCGAACTGAGTTTGTTTATAGGGAGTCAGATGAGATCAGGGTTTGGGGGGAGGGTTGAGTTGAAAAGGTTCACCAGGGAATAAACACGCAGGTTTAATTGTAAAGTGATTGTAAAAGAAAAAGGAGCGGATGGGGTGTACAGGCAGAACAACGAGCTGACGTCATCCACGATAGAAACGAATGGGTTTACATGTAAAAAATCGTGATAGTTCCGTGTTTAAACACAACACAGCGCCCCTGTGATGTCTCCCTCTGACAGGTCACGCAAAGATTCCAAACACTCGAGTTCAAATGTTGAGTTGAGTCTAAATCGTAAAAAAAAAGTTTTAGACCAGAGTATCGTGTTTTCTCCAAAAAGTTGTTCCAGTGTGTAACACGCGGAGCTGGCAGTAAAGTGGACGAGACCTTCCAGTAGAGGAGGAAAATAAAATATTACCCGCTGTACCAGATTGACCGAATCATTCGATTGTGTAGCATTTGTTGTTTTGTTTTTTTAGTACATAGCTCATTGTCATTGTGTTGGCAAACAGTCTTATTTAGGTTGACTTAAATCTATACTGGTTAGCCCGATTTAAAACCAAAATTAATTTTGAATCATTCTAGCGCCGCCAATTCTCCTAGATGTAAAATCAGTCAGTCTCTCAACGGGACTCTCACCAACAGCGATTTCACAAACATTTGATTTTACCACAAAACGTTTTATCAACAATGGAGACATCCTCAAATGTACGAGTAAGATTCTCTCTTCCCCTTCTCGCTCTTTCTCTCTCACTCATACACACAGACACACGGCGGTAAGTTGTGTACATCTGATGCCGTCAAACGAACACATTATTTCTTTAGTTAATGTTAACAAAGTTAGATCTTCAACAACTCTAGCGACTAAATCAGTATTGGGGGTGGGGCTATGCCGGGAGTAGGCCAGGACTATTGTTGTAGTAAGCCAGGACCATGGATGGAGTAAGCCAGGACCATTGTTGGAGTAAGCCAGGACCATGGATGGAGTAAGCCAGGACTATGGTTGGAGTAAGCCAGGACCATGGATAGAGTAAGCCAGGACCATGGTTGGAGTAAGCCAGGACTATGGTTGGAGTAAGCCAGGACTATGGTTGGAGTAAGCCAGGACTATTGTTGTAGTAAGCCAGGACTATGGTTGGAGTAAGCCAGGACTATTGTTGTAGTAAGCCAGGACCATGGATGGAGTAAGCGAGGACCATGGATGGAGTAAGCCAGCACTATGGTTGGAGTAAGCCAGGACCATGGTTGTAGTAACCCAGGACTATGGTTGTAGTAACCCAGGACCATGGATGGAGTAAGCCAGGACTATGGTTGTAGTAAGCCAGGACCATGGATGGAGTAAGCCAGGACTATGGTTGTAGTAACCCAGGACCATGGATGGAGTAAGCCAGGACTATGGTTGGAGTAAGCCAGGACCATGGTTGGAGTAAGCCAGGACTATGGTTGGAGTAAGCCAGGACTATGGTTGAAGTAAGCCAGGCTATGGTTGGAGTAAGCCAGGACTATGGTTGTAGTAAGCCAGGACTATGGTTGGAGTAAGCCAGGACTATGGTTAGAGTAAGCCAGGACCATGGTTGGAGTAAGCCAGGACCATGGTTGGAGTAAGCCAGGACCAAGGATGGAGTAACCCAGGACCATGGATGGAGTAACCCAGGAACATGGTTGGAGTAAGCCAGGACTATTGTTGGAGTAAGCCTGGACCATGGTTGGTGTAAGCCAGGACTATTGTTGTAGTAAGCCAGGACCATGGATGGAGTAAGCCAGGACCATGGATGGAGTAACCCAGGACCATGGATGGAGTAAGCCAGGACTATGGTTGTAGTAAGCCAGGACCATGGATGGAGTAAGCCAGGACTATGGTTGTAGTAAGCCAGGACCATGGTTGTAGTAACCCAGGACCATGGATGGAGTAAGCCAGGACTATGGTTGGAGTAAGCCAGGACCATGGATGGAGTAAGCCAGGACTATGGTTGGAGTAAGCCAGGACCATGGATGGAGTAAGCCGGGACTATGGTTGGAGTAACCCAGGACCATGGTTGGAGTAAGCCAGGACTATGGTTGGAGTAACCCAGGACCATGGTTGGAGTAAGCCTGGACTATGGTTGGAGTAAGCCTGGACTTAAATTGGAGTAACCCAGGACTATGGTTGGAGTAAGCCTGGACTTAAATTGGAGTAACCCAGGACTATGGTTGGAGTAAGCCAGGACTATGGTTGGAGTAACCCAGGACTATGGTTGGAGTAAGCCTGGACTTAAATTGGAGTAAGCCAGGACTATGGTTGGAGTAAGCCAGGAATATGGTTGGAGTAACCCAGGACTATGGTTGGAGTAAGCCAGGACTATGGTTGGAGTAACCCAGGACTATGGTTGGAGTAAGCCAGGACTATGGTTAGAGTAAGCCAGGACCATGGTTGGAGTAAGCCAGGACCATGGTTGGAGTAACCCAGGACCATGTATGGAGTAACCCAGGACCATGGATGGAGTAACCCAGGACCATGGATGGAGTAAGCCAGGACCACGGATGGAGTAAGCCAGGACCATGGTTGGAGTAAGCCAGGACAATGGTTGGAGTAAGCCAGGACTATGGTTGGAGTAAGCCAGGACTATGGTTGGAGTAAGCCAGGACCATGGTTGGAGTAACCCAGGACCATGGTTGGAGTAACCCAGGACCATGGTTGGAGTAAGCCAGGACTATTGTTGGAGTAAGCCTGGACCATGGTTGGTGTAAGCCAGGACCATGGATGGAGTAAGCCAGGACCATGGATGGAGTAAGCCAGGACCATGGATGGAGTAACCCAGGACCATGGATGGAGTAAGCCAGGACTATGGTTGTAGTAAGCCAGGACCATGGATGGAGTAAGCCAGGACTATGGTTGTAGTAAGCCAGGACCATGGTTGTAGTAACACAGGACCATGGATGGAGTAAGCCAGAACTATGGTTGGAGTAAGCCAGGACCATGGATGGAGTAAGCCAGGACTATGGTTGGAGTAAGCCAGGACCATGGATGGAGTAAGCCAGGACTATGGTTGGAGTAACCCAGGACCATGGTTGGAGTAAGCCTGGACTATGGTTGGAGTAAGCCTGGACTTGAATTGGAGTAACCCAGGACTATGGTTGGAGTAAGCCTGGACTTAAATTGGAGTAACCCAGGACTATGGTTGGAGTAAGCCAGGACTATGATTGGAGTAACCCAGGACTATGGTTGGAGTAAGCCTGGACTTAAATTGGAGTAAGCCAGGACTATGGTTGGAGTAACCCAGGACTATGGTTGGAGTAAGCCAGGACTATGGTTGGAGTAACCCAGGACTATGGTTGGAGTAACCCAGGACCATGGTTGGAGTAAGCCAGGACTATGGTTGGAGTAAGCCAGGACTATGGTTGGAGTAAGCCTGGACTAAAATTGGAGTAACCCAGGACCATGGTTGGAGTAAGCCAGGACCATGGATGGAGTAAGCCAGGACCATGGATGGAGTAACCCAGGACCATGGTTAGAGTAAGACAGGACTATGGTTGGAGTAAGCCAGGACTATGGTTGAAGTAAGCCAGGACATATAAGTAATCCGGGACTTGGCAGTGCAGACAACAAACATCTGTCCAATGATGTAATATGCTGCCAGTGACAGACAGACATATCCATACAATGATGTAATATGCTGCCAGTGACAGACAGACATATCCATACAATGATGTAATATGCTGCCAGTGACAGACAGACATATCCATAATGCTGACAGCCAAAATTCGTTTCTTTGTTATTTCCATTAGCCTCAGAACTCTTCACATTGCCAAGCAAAGGGAGGTAGTACAGTGTGTGAATGTTTAAGGGGGCTGTCTTCCCCTGCGTCTATCAGAAGTCGGAACCTGTGCTGACGTAATAATCAAGCTTCGCGCGCACACACAAAAAATCTGCTAAGGTTAAAAAAAGAAAAGAAACAAAAAGAAAAAAAAGAAGAAAGAAAAGAAATAAAACAAAAACAAAACAAAGAAAAGACGTGAGAAGTATTCCATTACCTTTTTGTGCCCCCCCCCCCTCCAACCGTACAAATATGCACAGAATATGCATAAGCGTGGAGTTCTTCCCCAAGCTAACATATGCTATTGCATTTTCCTCCCAACCAATAGTTATTCTTAATGTCTTCCACCACACACAAAACAATTGATGCCTTCCACCACACATTTAAAATTAATGTCTTCCACCACACATGTTTTTAACCCCACAATAAAATTTGAAGCCTGCCACAACACACGGATAAAGATGAGCTCAAAAGCAGAGTTTACAAAGACCAGAACTTAGAATCTCGTATTGAAAATTATATCTTTTTTTTTATTCATGCTTACTATATGAGTAGTTGTGGTTGTCTTAGCAGTGCTAACCATGTAACACAAGCAGTGCTAACCATGTAACACAAGCAGTGCTAACCATGTAACACAAGCAGTGCTAACCATGTAACACAAGCAGTGCTAACCATGTAACACTAGCAGTGCTAACCATGTAACACAAGCAGTGCTAACCATGTAACACAAGCAGTGCTAACCGTCTAACGTGACACAACAATCCAATGATCTATGAAAGAGTTAGGCTCTAAGACATTGAAAAGTCAGCCACACTTAAATCGTGTCAAATGGACTCAGTGACCTGTGAGAAAAGTGTGGTATTTGATGACACAGACACATTTTGTGTGTGTTAAGACTAAACGTTCCATGCACATATAAAGTGTGGTATTTGAGGACACAGACACGCTTTGTGTGTGTTACGACTAAATACGTTTTATGCACATATCTGATGTGCTCTGTTGCTGGACACAAAAACCTAATTAAATTAGAAAGATTGTCTGAAGCTAATTTTATAAGTTTCTCAAACAAAATGAAAAATCACCAGCAACAAAAAAAAATTAAAAAACTCAAAACTCCGACTACGTATATAGTTCTTTTGCGGGATGACATGCGCAGTGTAGTCAGCGATGTGACATGCGCAGTGCAGTCAGCCATGTGACATGCGCAGTGTAGTCAGCCATGTGACATGCGCAGTGTAGTCAGCCATGTGACATGCGCAGTGTAGTCAGCGATGTGACATGCGCAGTGCAGTCAGCCATGTGACATGCGCAGTGTAGTCAGCCATGTGACATGCGCAGTGTAGTCAGCCATGTGACATGCGCAGTGTAGTCAGCCATGTTACATGCCACCCACCTAGACAAACCAACAACAGTCTGACCATCTCACCATTTGCAGGCCATCATTCACCAAACACATCTCGGCTGGTAATTGTTTTAGCAGCCGTGCCCAACGAAAACCCTGGCAACCTTGATGGCTTAAATGCCAGGCGGACTTGCCAGTCGGGACATTTCATTCATTTCAGCTCCCAGATTTTAAAACAATATTGTACGGTCGACTTGTAGTAAATGTACATCAGTCGGTAACAAGTGTTGCCATTCTCTGGTAGGTCATGAACAGTTTAACTGAGGCGTTGGGTAAACTTTCAGGACCAATTTACTGGCAGTACCACGTGACAACACACGTGCTGCAGTGTGACGTCAACTTCCAAGCAATAACGACATCAACAATCCATTAAGCGGCTAAAGTGTCTTCAGGAAGCACATTCGAAATAATGAAGTACAAGAACACAAAAGTCGTCCATATTTAATTCAATCTCGTGAATATTTGGTTCACATACAGAGCTGGTTAAAGCTTTCTTTGCAGAATATGATCTGGGAATTTAAAGGAGATTTAGATATTTTTTGTAACTTGTTATTGCGCATTCATGGAAAATACAGTCAAATCTCTCATAACAAGCACCTCTCATAACGTGTTCTTCGCATAACCAGCAAAATTCTTTTGGAAAAAGTTTCTCTCTTAACAAGCAAAGATTTCCATAACGAATGTTACAATTTTCCTGGAAATACATTTGTGAGCCGGCAATTCCGCGCTGATGTACTATTCTGTCTTAAGCACTAGGTCTGTACTGTTTTGGTGTTTGATTAACCGTCTTTACAAATTTTGTATTCAGACGGTTTTCGTAATTTTGTATGTGCAAAGTGTCATAACTTGTGCTAAAATGTCTTCGGAAAAAAAAAAGCAAAAAAAAAACAATCATAAGAGAGAAAAAATAACTTGGAATGAAACGTAAAACCAATGAAAAGCGAGAACAAGGTCACAATCTTTAGAGTGCAGCTACAATCGGCCAACATCAACGATCTGCACTGTTCTCAAGATCAATGAAGGAGATGGATGCTTCAAAGGGAGTGTCAGGAATTTCTACGAAACGGTTACGACACATTTTTGTCGAATTTTGAAGCCTCGGCAAAAAAGAGTCTTAGGACAGTTTTCTGGTTAAAAGGGTATACCTACTTGTCATACGTTCGTTTTTAGTTTCAAATCTTAATTGTATTCTATTTGAATAAATGGGGGAGGGGGGGTTGGTTTTTTTTTTTTAACAATGAAATTTTTTCCGCATGGAATGGATCATCGTATTTAAAATTTATGAGAAAAATTGATTTGTATGGGGAAAAATTATTTCGTATTACGAGTGTTTCGCCTAACGAGTAAGACTCTGGAACGAATTTAACTCGGTTTGACTGAACTGAAAAAAACATGTTAATACCCCTGAGAAACATTTGCCTGGAAATTTGGATATGCAAGCTTTGTACATTTGTCGGGATGGTAAAATAATACCAATAGTTTATACCCTTCTAACAGATGGTATGATAGTTAAACGTTTGGGGGATTGTAAAATAATATGAATAGTTTATACCCTGCTAACAGATGGTATAACAGTTAAACGTTTGGGGGATGGTAAGAAAGCTGCATAATACTTTTTGTCTTGTGTGATAGCTGAGAGATTATTGGAACTCGCCGCTTGTGTTGACATGACAAATAGAGGATTAAAGCTCCGTGTTTGAACAACGGGTCTCATCAGCCTCGTGTGGGGAGCTGTTCCTGACAACGGGTCTCATGAGCTTCATGTTGGGGGAAATGTTCCTAACAACGGGTCTCATGAGCTTCATGATGGGGGAGCTGTTCGTGACAACGGGTCTCAAGAGCTTCATGTTGTGCGAGCTGTTCGTGACAACGGGTCTCAAGAGCTTCATGTTGTGCGAGCTGTTCGTGACAACGGGTCTCATGAGCTTCATGTTGGGGGAGATGTTCATAACAACGGGTCTCATGAGCTTCATGTTGGAGGAAATGTTCCTAACAACGGGTCTCATGAGCTTCATGTTGGGGGAGCTGTTCGTGACAACGGGTCTCATGAGCGTCATGTTGTGCGAGCTGTTCGTGACAACGGGTCTCATGAGCTTCATGTTGGGGGAGCTGTTCGTGACAACGGGTCTCATGAGCTTCATGTTGGGGGAGCTGTTCGTGACAACGGGTCTCATGAGCTTCATGTTGTGCGAGCTGTTCGTGACAACGGGTCTCATGAGCTTCATGTTGGGGGAGCTGTTCCTAACAACGGGTCTCATGAGCTTCATGTTGGGGGAGATGTTCCTAACAACGGGTCTCATGAGCTTCATGTTGTGCGAGCTGTTCCTAACAACGGGTCACATGAGCTTCATGTTGGGGGAGATGTTCATGACAACGGGTCTCATGAGCTTCATGTTGGGGGAGCTGTTCATGACAACGGGTCTCATAAGCTTCATGTTGGGAGAGATGTTCATGACAACGGGTCTCATGAGCTTCATGTTGGGGGAGCTGTTCCTAACAACGGGTCACATGAGCTTCATGTTGGGGGAGATGTTCATGACAACGGGTCTCATGAGCTTCATGTTGGGGGAGATGTTCGTGACAACGGGTCACATGAGCTTCATGTTGGGGGAGATGTTCATGACAACGGGTCTCATGAGCTTTGTAGACCTGCTCCTGATGAACTGTCTCTGGTTCAACCAGGTTACAACCATATCCTCACCCACGGACAAACACATATGACGTCAGGTATGTAGACTTCACCGGATTACAATATGTCCACTGCACTTTCAATATTCAGACAAGGACAAGTGTCCCTCCTGTAGGACAAGTGTGACCCCCTGTGGGACAAGTGTTTACCCCTTATCTTATCTTAGATATACAGACGCTCCTTCTATGCAGAAGATAATTGCGTCCACAGACCATGACAGATGATCTGTTGGCAAGTGATGTAGTGGTCACAGGCCACGGCTATAGGGGTTCCACGCATTACCCCAGCCGCCTAACTATTGTCTAGTTAGGTACCCATTCGGAGCTGGGTGACTCGGGGACTCCTGAGGCCCCGAGAACAAATACATACCTTCGTGTGGATTCGAACTTGTGACCATCGGCATGACAGTCGAGAGCGCTACCTCTCGACCACCACGTCCTACCTGTAGGACATGTGTGTCCCCATGTAGGATCAGTGTCCCCTAGTAAAATCATTGTGTCCCCCTGTAGGACAAGTGTTTCCATGTGGGACAAGTGTGTCTATGCTAGACTAACAATCTTGTACATGGATTTTTGGATTCGTAGACTCTTAATTTCAGAACATAAATAATTTATAAATACCGCGTAATGGTATTGAAAGACTTTGGCCTACTTGAATTGTAACTCTGGCCTGACTGTATTTATAACTGTGGCCTGGCCGTATTTATAACTGTACCCTGATTGTATTTATAACTGCGGCCTGGCCGTATGTATAACTGTGCCCCGATTGTATTTATAAACTATGGCCTAATTGTATTTGTAAACTTTGACCTAATTGCATTTATAAACTATGACCTAATTGTATTTATAAACTATTATAAACAGTATTCCACAGAGAAACATGTTTCTACCTTTATACAATAAATATTTTTATCTCTATGTTTGGTAACACAGCGGTCTAAGGGGCTGGGATAGATGACGTCTTAATGTGAGCTGACTATACTGACCCACCTGGACTAAATGTGAACTAACTAGACTGACCCACCTGGACTAAATGTGAACTTACTAGACTTACCCACCTGGACTAAATGTGAACTTACTAGACTGACCCACCTGGACTAAATGTGAACTTACTAGACTGACCCACCTGGACTAAATGTGAACTTACTAGACTTACCCACCTGGACTAAATGTGAACTTACTAGACTTACCCACCTGGACTAAATGTGAACTAACTAGACTAACCCACCTGGACTAAATGCGAACTAACTAGACTGACCCACCTGGACTAAATGTGAACTAACTAGACTGACCCACCTGGACTAAATGTGAACTAACTAGACTGACCCACCTGGACTAAATGTGAACTTACTAAACTGACCCAACTGGACTAAATGTGAACTAACTAGACGACCCACCTGGACTAAATGTGAACTAACTAGACTGACCCACCTGGAATAAATGTGAACTAACTAGACTGACCAACCTGGACTAAATGTGAACTAACTAGACTGACCCACCTGGACTAAATGTGAACTAACTATATTATACATACTGACCCAAACGGACTTATTGCGCACTTTTAACTTGTGGAATATGAGGTGCGAGTTTTCTTGATGAGGTGAGGGTCATTTATTTGAATGTCGGGGGTGGGGGTGGAGTGGGAAAGAAATGTTTTCGGTAAATTGTGTCTCTGGGACTCTAGCAATCTGCGGTGTGCCAATAAAAGGTATTTTATGATCACCTGTGCCAATAAAAGGTATTTTATGATCACCTGTGCCAATAAAAGGTATTTATTGATCACCTGTGCCAATAAAAGGTATTTTATGATCACCTGTGCCAATACAAGGTATTTTATGATCACCGAGTTGACATAATTGGGTGTTGAGAGTTGGAAAAACTGATGACAAAATACATCACGGGTAAAAAGAGTTTAAACTTAAACACTACCCAAAAGCATAATAAGTTAGTTTGAGCCATTAAACTCCTTAACCTTACACACAACATACACTCAACTTAGACTCAGCTTACCTCTTAGATTTTTTATAAAATCCTCCAGTTTCATTTTCCGTTCGGCCTTGACAGAGGGGTTGTGAAGGTCAGTATTAAGCATGATGATGGCAAAGGCCAGGAGGAAGATGGTATCAGGTGTTTTAAAGTTCTTCACCTGGTCCGGGTTACACTCACAGTAGCGATCAGCAAACGCTTCCATCAACCTCTCAATCTTCTGGGCCTCGCCCTGGAGATATATGATGTAGTGATGGTATGGTGTAGTGATGGTATGGTACAGTGATGGTATGATACAGTGATGGTAGGGTAGAGTGATGTTGCGGTACAGTGACGGTTTAATACAGTGATGGTAGGGTATGGTGATGCCAGAGTACAGTGGTGGGATGGTATGGGGATGATATGAGACAATGATGGTATGGTACAAAGCTGTTATATGGTACAGTGATGGTATGGTACAATGCTGGTATGGTATGGGAATGGTAAGGCTGAGCAATGTGTTAGGTACCCCTACCCCTCCCCCTGGGGGCACACGGGTCACCGTGATTTATTACTCTGTCCCACCCACCCCCGCTATTCAGGTCTTGACAGGTCAAGGGTCCATCACCGAAGCTCCACCCATTCGACCCTGGGTTTGTTTACTTGTATTCTCCTCGAATGTTCGAGACCCTGTGAGTTATGAAACAGCCTGCTTTTCTCATTAAAGTTAAATCCAGAACTTTCGGTAAGATTTACTATATAAAGAGAAAGCAGATTAGATATAGGATAGGAAGGGAATAAGAGAGAAGATAGAGATTTTTGCACTCATCGCAGGAGCTATAAGCTGGCCACTGTTTGTTGTAAACGCCAACGCTATCAACCCTTTTGTGAGTGTTTACCTTCTTATTCTAGTAATTTAGTTATTGTTCGTTATTGTAATAAGTTAAGATTTAATAAGTTATTATTATACTAATTAATTCTTACCACAGGTATCGTGTGGTAACTTGTTAATATATTTCTTTGTATTAAATTACATTTTTGTAAAGTCAGTTACTGTGTTCATTCTTTTCTTTTTGTGTTACGTGCCGTGTAAACGAGCCATTTATTCATTACTCTAACATTTATTGTAAGTTAGAGAGTTTAATAACACTTGCGGACGTAACACAATGATACAGGTCTTACATTGTCTCCTATGTAGCTATGTTTTCAGTGGAAACCTTAAAAGGTTTTATTAGTGCAATTATTTATAGCACCGTTATTGATGGCACACTTGTAATAAGTATAGTTGACTTGCTGATAGCAACGCTTATAAATAATATAATAGCTTATAAATAATATAATAGCTTATAAATAATATAATAGCCCAAGTCACTCATTCTTTGTATCCATAACGCATGACGTCATTGTTTGAGCTTATATTTTAATGCAAGGTGTGCATCAGGAGGTGTGCAAAATACTTAAAAATTAACTATTACTTTTGAAATAGTACAACAGTCAATGGCACTTAAAAAAGCGTGTAAAAAGGTGATTTGATGATTTATAATTATAAAATACGTTGTGTGCATTTCAGGAAGTTTAATATTTCGTATTTATCAAACAATGGTAAGTTACTTGGGCTTTTGAAGAGGTGTCCATTGGTAGACAGCATGGTGTGGTACTAGTGTGTTTGCGGTAAAAATCAAAATCAAAACAAACAAACAAAACATCCTTTGTAACAATAGCTACCCCTGTACATCCAGAGACCCATCCATGCAATGACCACACAGTAGGGATATACTATATACCAACACCTACCGGCATCCTAAAGTGACATTGGAACTTTCTCAAGGCCACATCAACCTGCAAGCCGGACAAGTCGATCTCCTCACAGAAGTACCTGAATGGAAAAAAAAACAAAAACATTCACCAGTTATTACATCCGGGTAACAATGGCAGCGAGGTTATCTCATGCATAAACTCTCTAACAAACAAATCAAATATATATTTTTAAACTGCTGAACATTACAACAAACCCTACATTAAAAACTGATTCTGCATGTCTATTTCCCCTATTTTTCGAACTAACGCCATGGGTACGTTTTTTTCTGGGCGGGGGGGGGGGCATTAGTTATAGAGAAGAAACGGCAAAGGGGACTTTGACTGTCTGTTGTCATACCTTTGTTTACCCATGACTGTCTGTTGTCTAAAGTTATGAGAAATATGAGTGGCTGAAAGGAGATCACGTGACGAAAGTAAGAGATAGTCCAGAATGCATTGAGAGTTGAGAGAATTGAGGCACGAGAAAGACCGATTATGTTGAGTTCTCATTGACAAGTTTTACTTTGTAAAAAGTGCACATACGTCTAGTTGCTGCATTAAATTTATTTGTGTTTACCGAAGACTTCAATCTTATTATTGTGAGTAAGAGATTGTTGTTAATAAAAGCCCACACGAGAGAAAGGGGTCAAACCAACCACGTCACAAAAGTTTCATACTTTTGTTTACACTTGACTGTCTGCTGTCATACTTTTGTTTACACTTGACTGTCTGCTGTCTAAAGACGTCCCTAGACTAAACTCGTAACAGAGAAGACGTCAATGACGTGTGTCGCCGACCAAAACCCGTGAATCGAACACAGGTCAACATACCTTGACGTCACATAAACAAGTTCTTAGTTCTAACACATCATCGACGTGACCCGTACAACGCCCTTGATATCTGTACACAACCACGTGACCTGTACAACGCCCAATCTGTACACAACCACGTGACCTGTACAACGCCCTTGGTATCTGTACACAACCACGTGACCTGTACAACGCCCTTGGTATCTGTACACAACCACGTGACCTGTACAACACCCTTGATATCTGTACACAACCACGTGACCTTACAACGCCTTTGGTATCTGTACACAACCACGTGACCTTACAACGCCATTGGAATCTGTACACAACCACGTGACCTGTACAACCACGTGACCTGTACATCGCCCTTGGTATCTTTACACAACCACGTGACCTGTACAACGCCCTTGGTATATGTACACAGCCACGTGACCTGTACATCACCCTTGGTCTCTGTACACAACCACGTGACCTGTACAACCACGTAACCTGTACAACCACGTGACCTGTACATCACCCTTGGTATCTGTACACAGTCACGTGACCTGTACATCATCCTTGGTCTCTGTACACAACCACGTGACCTGTACAACCACGTGACCTGTACATCACCCTTGGTATCTGTACACAACCACGTGACCTGTACATCATCCTTGGTATATCTACACAACCACGTGACCTGTACAACGCCCTTGGTATATGTACACAATCACGTGACCTGTACAACGCCCTTGGTATATGTACACAACCACGTGACCTGTACAACGCCCTTGATATATGTACACAAACACGTGACCTTAAAACGCCCTTGGTATCTGTACACAACCACGTGACCTGTACATCACCCTTGGTATCTGTACACAACCACGTGACCTGTACATCATCCTTGGTATCTCTACACAACCACGTGACCTGTACAACGCCCTTGATATATGTACACAAACACGTGACCTTAAAACGCCCTTGATATATGTACACAAACACGTGACCTTACAACGCCTTTGGAATCTGTACACAACCACGTGACCTGTACAACGCCCTATCTGTACACAACCACGTGACCTGTACAACGCCCTTGGTATCTGTACACAACCACGTGACCTGTACATCATCCTTGGTATCTCTACACAACCACGTGACCTGTACAACGCCCTTGGTATATGTACACAATCACGTGACCTGTACAACGCCCTTGATATATGTACACAAACACGTGACCTTAAAACGCCCTTGATATCTGTACACAACCACGTGACCTTACAACGCCTTTGAATCTGTACACAACCACGTGACCTGTACAACGCCCTATCTGTACACAACCACGTGACCTGTACAACGCCCTTGGTATCTGTACACAACTACGACTGATGCCGCCATCGGCAGGAGGACAACCAACCAAAAAAAAAAACAACTCGATACCACAGAGATGCTAAACCAGACCCCCCCTCCCCTAAACCTAAGACGTATAAACAACTGTGAGAGTGTGAAAACATTGCGCGTGAGTCATTTCCCCGTCTTACCATCGGCGCCAAATTTGAATAGCATCAAAGAAGAAATAGTTTCTGTTCAACATCGGGGATTCCCGAACACATCACCCCAATATCATGGCATGTTGAACTCTTGAGAGTATGGCGTGGAGATGGTAGGATACCTCAAGTCAAGTATCTAAGATTAATATCATTACAGACCCCCCCAACCCCAGAGCATAACCTACCACCATATGCCCCTCCCCCCCCTTCCATGTATCGGTCAACGTACATAGTAGTTGCTCAATGAATACGACAATATAACCAACAGCATTAACAGGAGTTACGAAAGTTGCCACAAAATTTTCGACTTTGTAAAACTTAAAAACTGATGTTTTTTTTTTTTTTTAAAAATTGTAACTTGGAAAGTATTTTTACATTTCTTTAGTTGCTACTTTTTTAGTATTCAGATCAATACTGTTAATGAACGCCAAGACAGAAATTATTTGATTGAAAGAGAAAACACTTTTCGGGGGTTTTAAATCTCTTGAATTGAAGTGGAAATCCTGGGTGGAAACATGTGAAACAATTTCACATATTTCTTTACCCTTGACTGTCTGTTGTAAATACAGTCGATTACCCTTGACTGTCTGCTGTAAAGTTGAATACAGTCGTGTACCCTTGACTGTCTGTTGTAAAGTTGAATACAGTCGTTTACCCTTGACTGTCTGTTGTAAAGTTGAATACAGTCGTTTACCCTTGACTGTCTGTTGTAAATACAGTCGTGTACCCTTGACTGTCTGTTGTAAAGTTGAATACAGTCGTTTACCCTTGACTGTCTGTTGTAGAGTTGAATACAGTCGTTAAGCTCTAACTGTTGTCTAAAGTTTCATATATTTGTTTACCAATGACGTATGTCATCGAACTCCCCACCCCAATTTATTTTACTCCCGCACTTTCTAACTGATGATACCACACCATAGCCGATAGACCCTACTTCTACAGCCAGGGGAATTATTGTACTTGTTAGGTGAAAAGTCACGTGATGTCAACAAAGACGACAAACATTGCGGCGTGTAACCTGAAAAAAAAAGTTTTTTTTCTCATCAAAACAACGTAGTTCTCACACATCCTCACACGGTCACCACAACCGTCACCCACACAACCGTCCACCCACACAACCGTCACCCACACATCCGTCCACCCACACAACCGTCACCCACACATCCGTCCACCCACACAACCGTCACCCACAACTCTGCAAAAATACCTTACACACCACCGACAAAACACAAACGCGCAACCACTACACACACTACTTACAATGCCACCATACAAACTTACACAAAACCACCCACACAAAAGGTACACAGAACCACACACACACACACGAACACAGATACCACACACCCACAACTCTCACCTCAAACGGCAATTTTTTAGACCCCATTGAAAGGTCACGCGTGCCCATAACGTCATTGATGCGCGTGCCGGCCCGGGGTCATGACCTGCTGAGGACAGGATGAACCTCGACCAATAATGCAGAGTAAACAAAAGGGGCACAACTCCTAAGAAGACAGGGGCCGTTCAGGCGTGCTCTCCCGTGTTTACCTAGGAAATCCGAGACGTGGAGGTGTTGTAAGGAAAATATGGTGTGCTGGAGGCCATCCATCTATTCACCATCTCGATGGCTCGTAATCCTTCTAGTCATTCCCGCAGGTATTTTCTGGTCTCTTGGGGTTTTCTATTAGTGAGTTTGTCATTTAATATAAGTGGGATTTATTATATTGTCCCCATTAGCTGGTAATTTGCTAACATGCTCAGTCAACATGAGCTGAAACATGCTTTGTTATCGCTCATAACCTAAAACATATATTCACTATGGTCAATAGATATTACTTGAATGTTTGTCGTGTTTCAAGTTTCTTTGGTTCTGAGCGGTGCTTGAATGCATGGCTCACCAGTTGGACATATTTCACCCGCTGGACACATGCATGTGACAGATTTCACCAGTTGAACACATCCCTGTGACATATTTCACCCACTGGAAACATGCATGTGACAGATTTCACCAGTTGAACACATCCCTGTGACATATTTCACCCACTGGAAACATCCATGTGACAGATTTCATCAGTTGAACACATCCCTGTGACATATTTCACCTGTTATACACTTCAATGTGACATCTTTCACCCATGGGAAACATCAACGTGAAAGCTTTCACAAGTTGATCACATCCATGTGACAGATTTCACTCATTGGACACATTAATAAAACAGACTTTTACTCATAAGACACAATATTGTGGCAGATTTCAGCCACAAGACAAAAAATTGTGCCAGATTTCAGCCACAAGACATAAAATTGTGCCAGATTTCAGCCACAAGACACAAAATTGTGCCAGATTTCAGCCACAAGACTCAAAATTGTGACTGATTTCAGCCACAAGATACAAACATAGTGACGGATTTTAGCCACAAGACAACATTGTGACAGATTTCAGCCACAAGACACAACATTGTGACAGATTTCAGCCACAAGACACAACATTGTGACAGATTTTAGCCACAAAACACAACATTGTGACAGATTTCAGCCAAAGGAATCAAAATTGTGGCAGATTTCAGCCACAATATACAACATAGTGACAGATTTCAGCAAAAAGACACAACATAATGACAGATTTCAGCCACAAGACACAACATTGTGACAGATTTCAGCCATATGACACAAGATTATGACAGATTTCAGCCACAAGACACAACATTGTGACAGATTTCAGCCAAAGGACACATCATTGTGACAGATTTCAGCATCAAGACAAAACATCGTGACAGATTTCAGCCATTAAGACACATCAAGTTGGCAAATTTCACCCGTTGTACACATGGATAAGTTGTGATAACGACTTCAATGAGAGAAAGGCTTTCACCGAATGTGAATCATTGATGGTGAGATGCAATAGCCAGCAGTTAGACTAATGAAGACGCCATGGAACGGATCTCAAATCTCATATTTCATCAATGATGGAAGGTCCCACACCCCAATAGCAATAACGGCACCACCTCGTGGGGATAAACCTGCGCCACCCCCCCAAACGCCGACACCCCAGCCGCCTCCAGGGGACTATGGCGTTTAAATTATAAGCGTGGTGGAGGGGTGTGTGTCAGTGAGAGTACCCCCACCCCCTTTCTGTGACACCAAGATCCCCGAGATATAAGGTGCGTGGGGAGAACAAGAGAATGGAAGTCCTCCCCTCCGGGGCGGGGCGATTTAGGGGGAAGTTCCTGGGGTGTGGACACCCATCTGTTGATGACGTTCTCCTGGTGGTGACTCAACGTGTGTGTGTGTGTGGGCGGCGGGGGGGGGTGCAGATTGCCGTGAAGTTATCGGGGTGCGTGGGGGTGGGGTGGCGGACTGAAGATGAAGAAGCCATTGATGACTCAAACAACTTGACCCCCAATTGGGGATTTAGACAATATCAAGGCCAACTAATGATGACATTCTCCATGACAGATCAAGTCCCACGTCTGTCATTCAATAAGTCTGATGAATTTTTGTAATTCTTTAATCAAGCTCGAGGGAGTGATTTTTCACAAGAATTTCTAATAGCCCAATAACCCCAACTATATTTATTTATTTGATGCTCTGTCCATGCAAGTTCAAAACTGTAAGTAACAATTATACATATTTTCAGACATATGCGTTCGCATAACAGAGCAAACTATTCTCAAATTAAAAATTTGAAATTATAAGCTGTAATTAAGTTATTAATCATTCAAAAAATATAATTAATAGTGGAATGTTGAGCAAATTCAATTGGTTATCTTCCTTCAAATGTATTTTTTTTCTCAATTTAAACTATTTCAGTAACATTCTTTGTAATTCCTTTTCCCCTATGGCCTATGGGCTCCATCATGTAACTAGACATTTTGGGCGCCATTATCAAACTTTAAGCCGTCCCATTTTTTCCCCCATTTCTATGAATGGCGACTTCCCAGGGCTGTCACGTGACACGCCCACCGTTGCCTTGACTTCCCACCATGTTTGCTATTCATTTCCCCCTTGACATTTTCCTAAATCCTCGGCGAAAGGCCCGTGAGCCGAAACGTATCATTACCAGATTATTAGCGTTCTCGTTTGTTACGGAGAACTACCGCCCGTCCAAAAAGATGCTGCTGAAGCCGCCGGCAGACAATATGTGGGCGACTAAACTTGGACCTACAACAGTACACAACTGACCAACGTGACCCTATAACAGTATACAACTGACCAACGTGACCCTATAACAGTACACAACTGACCAACGTGACCCTATAACAGTACACAACTGACCAACGTGACCCTATAACAGTACACAACTGACCAACGTGACCCTATAACAGTACACAACTGACCAACGTGACAACGTCGTGACAACGTCGTGCCAGACGTGGTCTAAACGTTTGGTCACACGATCCTGTGTCATCACCGCCCCCATATCAGATAGCAGTGGGAAGCCCTGCACAGAGCGTACCACCACCAGGCATCCAGCCAAAATTGTGGGTCACGGTGGAAACTGTTGACCACAAGCTGGGGCCCGCCCCATCCCATGCTAAGATCTTGAGGTTAATGCGAAGAATCCGGACCGTGACGTCACGGCCATTACCGGCGGCCATCTTTATTGTTATGGCACGTCCTTAAAAAAGAAAAAATTATAATTCTATAGCTATAAATAAATAAATAAATAAATATCCCTTACAGACCATGAAGGTCCATAGGAGGAAGTGAAGTAGCGTTCATATGTTGCATTGCCCACTAACGAGCATGGGATTGTGTGGTTAGCACAATGCCCCGGGGGCCGGGGGCCTTGCCAGATCCGCGGTTCGAACTCGCGACACGAGTTCTTGCAGCGGTTCGGTATCCTAAAACCTTATATTTTCCGAAAATTCTAAAGCTATACCTAACCCAAACCCTAAAACCTTCCTTTTTTGAAAATCCCGTTAGAATTATAGAACTCTTGTTTCCTGCAACCGGTAGCGTCGTGACGTCACGGTCGAGATTCTTCGCTTCAGCCGATCTTGAAAAGGAGGTTTGATGTTTCGTGTAAAGGGGCTTGAAGCTGCGTGTAAATTGTTGCCGTAAAGTTGAAAGTGGTTGGCCACTGAGAGGAATGGACACAAGCTGATCAAATTTGAGCGGGAAACGAACCAACGTTATTAACTGGATGGATGTCAGGGTCATCGAGCCGACAGCATGATCGGTCATGTCCATGATGTGCCGGGGACAGTGGTCAGCAAGCCAATACATCGTCCACAAGCGTCGTTTGGACATCTGCACGGCATCCCACGAGGATCTGGGCACGCTATCAGTTGCGAGACGGGGTGGGGAAGGGGGCGCCTGGTCGAAGTTAAACAGTGAACTGAATAAATACGTCACACCGAGGCAGACGTCACGCAAACTAATACGTCATAACAAAAACTGCGTATCTGACTGCACACCGTTACAACTACATTCTCTAACGGCCACGGAGACATTTCTAAAAAACATTGAATATCTTTATACACGACTAAATTTGATTAGGGATAATCCATGGAGCTGACACTAGATTAAAGAGTTTATACTCTTTGTATTACACCGGTTAACAGTGGATACAAGGGACACCTTTAAAACCTACATTCAGTAGTTGAAATACGTGTCATTTACCACCCTAAAGTGACAGTGTCATTTCCCACCCAAATGTGACAGTGTCATTTTACCACCCAAATGTAACAGTGTCATTTACCACCCCCATGTAACAGTGTCATTTACCACCCCCATGTAAGTGTCATTTACCACCCCAATGTGACAGTGTCATTTACCACCCAAATGTGACAGTGGCATTTACCACCCACATGTGACAGTGTCATTTACCACCCAAATATGACAGTGTTAAGTACCACCCAAATGTGACAGTGTCAAGTACCACCCCAACGTGACAGCGTCAAGTACCACCCCAATGTGACAGTGTCAAGTACCACCCTAATGTGACAGTGTCATTTACCACCCCAATGTGACAGTGTCATTTACCACCCCAATGTGACAGTGTCAAGTACCACCCTAATGTGACAGTGTCAAGTACCACCCCAATGTGACAGTGTCAAGTACCACCCTAATGTGACAGTGTCAAGTACCACCCCAATGAGACAGTGTCATTTACCACCCAAATGCGACAGTGTCATTTACCACCCAAATGCGACAGTGTCATTTACCACCCAAATGCGACAGTGTCATTTACCACCCAAATGTGACAGTGTCATTTACCACCCAAATGTGACAGCGGCAAGTACCACCCAAATGTGACAGTGTCATTTACCACCCAAATGTGACAGTGTCATATACCACCCAAACGCGACAGTGTCATTTACCACCCAAATGTGACAGTGTTAAGTACCACCCAAATGTGACAGTGTCAAGTACCACCCCAATGTGACAGTGTCAAGTACCACCCAAATGTGACAGTGTCATTTACCAGCCAAATGTGACAGTGTCAAGTACCACCCCAATGTGACAGTGTCAAGTACCACCCCAATGTGACAGTGTCAAGTACCACCCCAATGTGACAGTGTCATTTACCGCCCCAATGTGACAGTGTCATGTACCGCCCTAATGTGACAGTGTCATGTACCATCCCAATGTGACAGTGTCAAGTACTGATGCAGTCCCACAACACAGCTTTCCCGCCACTCTTCCTACAGGACTTAGTTCCCCCAATCTGGGTCAAGTCCAGGCAGATGTAAGCACCAGCCTGGTACGCAGCAATTTGGCCGACGTCAGATGAGAAATGACAGTTGAACTAGTTATCCACTTGTCTATTTACTGGCTCTAAAAACACCGCCCTATGACGTGAGTCCCCGGTTGAACAAAATACATTGACAGTGCAAAAATGACGTATCACCTAAGTTCGGGAGGGGGGAGGCTATGAGGCAGTTTACTGACGGTTGATTGCGTAATGCGTGGACCTCTCCATCTCATTACCGTGTCAACACGGGACGTCACTGAAACACACACTCAGCACTATATAGGAAGTGAAACCGTGGCGGTGATACAAGGGCTAGGGGCTGGCAACAACTCACAATTGTAGAGATGGGCGTGTATGATGACATCACTACAATGGTAGAGATGGACGTGTATGATGACATCACTACAGTGGTAGAGATGGGCGTGTATGATGACATCACTACAATGGTAGAGATAGAGGTGTATGATGACATCACTACAATGGTAGAGATGGACGTGTATGATGACATCACTACAATGGTAGAGATGGACGTGTATGATGACATCACTACAATTGTAGAAATGGACGTGTATGATGACATCACTACAATTGTAGAGATGGACGTGTATGATGACATCACTACAATTGTAGAGATCGACGTGTATGATGACATCACTACAATGGTAGAGATGGGCGTGTATGATGACATCACTACAATTGTAGAGATGGGCGTGTATGATGACATCACTACAATGGTAGAGATAGAGGTGTATGATGACATCACTACAATGATAGAGATAGAGGTGTATGATGACATCACTACAATGGTAGAGATGGGCGTGTATGATGACATCACTACAATTGTAGAGATGGGCGTGTATGATGACATCACTACAATGGTAGAGATCGAGGTGTATGATGACATCACTACAATTGTAGAGATGGACGTGTATGATGACATCACTACAATGGTAGAGATGAGCGTGTATGATGCCATCACTACAATGGTAGAGATGGACGTGTATGATGACATCACTACAGTGGTAGAGATGGACGTGTATGATGACATCACTACAATTTTAGAGATGGAGGTGTATGATGCCATCACTACAATGGTAGAGATGGAGGTGTATGATGACATCACTACAATGGTAGAGATGGACGTGTATGATGACGTCACTACAATGGTAGAGATGGAGGTGTATGATGACATCACTACAATGGTAGAGATGGACGAGTATGATGACATCACTACAATGGTAGAGATGGGCGTGTGTGATGACATCACTACAATGGTAGAGATGGGCGTGTATGATGACATCACTACAATGGTAGAGATGAGCGCGTACGATGACATCACTACAATGGTAGAGATGGGCGTGTGTGATGACGTCACTACAGTGGTAGAGATGGAGGTGTATGATGACATCACTACAATGGTAGAGATGAGCGCGTACGATGACATCACTACAATGGTAGAGATTATATCTTTATATCTTAGATATACAGACGCTCCTTCTATGCAGAAGATAATTGCGTCCACAGACCATGAGAGATGATCTGTTGGCAAGTGATGCAGCGGTCACAGGCCACGGCTATAGATGGGCGTGTGTGATGGCGTCACTACAGTGGTAGAGATGGACGTGTATGATGACATCACTACAATGGTAGAGATGGGCGTGTGTGATGACGTCACTACAGTGGTAGAGATGGACGTGTGTGATGATGTCACTACAATTGTAGAGATGGACGTGTGTGATGACGTCACTACAATTGTAGAGATGGACGAGTATGACATCGATCTACTCCATGATCGGAAACATCCGCACTACGAGAAACGTTGAATGGACTCTAAAAGCTGTCTTTAAAACAGCTTTTCCCCAAACGTTGAATGGACTCTAAAAGCAGTCTTTAAAACAGCTTTTCCCCAAACGTTGAATGGACTCTAAAAGCTGTCTTTAAAACAGCTTTTCCCCAAACGTTGAAAACAGCTTTTCCCCAAACGTTGAATGGACTCTAAAAGCTGTCTTTAAAACAGCTTTTCCCCAAACGTTGAATGGACTCTAAAAGCTATCTTTTAAACAGCTGTTCTCCAATACAAAACATCTCAATTGTCACTTTGGCGGGTGGTATATCCTTACGCCAAGCAATACGAACTGAAGTAAAGGTTTGTTTACTTATACTGAGGTGCTAATAGAGACTTAGACAGGTCTGTATATTTGATGTCTTTCCAGAAATGTTCCTCATAAGGAACTTTGGACCATGTGCAAAGTGAAAATAATCATGTGCAATGTTCTGCAGCATGCATTTTTGAGCATTAATTTGCAAAATTTGATGCGCAGTAATTCTAAACTGCGGCGCGGCGTCGTTCAGATATCTTCGCGGCCGCGCAGCTTAAAGAGATCATTGCTTGCCAGTATATTTGATATGGTGTGCCGGTATATTTGATATGGCGTGCCGGTATATTTGATATGGCTGGCCGATATATTTGATATTGCTCTAAGAACCCAGGATCAAAAGGGTTTCCCAAAGATTAGCATCCACAGGGTCATCAGAGATCAGAACATCATCAGCTTCCAAGTACACAACAGTCCAAACACAAGTATTGACAAGACTCCTACACCCCCGAGAAAATCAATATTCATAATCCCAGATATAGTCGGACCAAAGCAGCCCCCACCCCCTCCCCCCTTTTTTTTATTATTCCCTTTACTCTTTACTTTGTTTTTGAATGTTTCATCATACCGTAATCCCTAACAGAATTGTTAACGGCTGATTTCCCGACTAGAGGACAACAACAACAAAATTACGAAAAGTTTTTTTGTACACAAATCAAAGAAACTAATTTTAAACTCGGTCGGTCGTTAGCAAACAGTCTCTTGTCTCGTGGTAGTATCGACTGGTCGTTCAATCGTAGGCCTGAGATTAGGAGAGTAATCAAGCAATCTGTGTTACATCGATCACACCGAGTGAACGAAACCCCGGACTCGCGTATTACCTTTGGTGCTATGGAACAAGGCAAGAATCTAGGGTGCACTAAACCTAAGTTAACTTCTCTTTCTTCAAGTGGTGCCCTACTAAGGGGACAACGGCCCTTTATGGCGGGGCAATGGAAGGTCTTGGGAAGGGGGTGGTGCGTGGTGAAGAAACGTCTCTAGAGTGGCGGCCTAGCACTGGACTGACAGGATGAGAGTGGTCATCGTCGACTGACAGGATGAGAGTGGTCATCGTCGACTGACAGGATGAGAGTGGTCATCGTCGACTACCACCGACAAACTAAAACATTTTACAACAGATATAATAACAATTTAACAAGGTTAGGAGCTTTACAGATATTTTTATAACCCAAGTCTTTGACCTATGGTCACTTTAGTAGGTCAAGTCATAAAACTGGTCACAGGTCTGCAACTTATAATTGGTCTACTAAGTCAACACGATTGGTCAGCATATTATAGCAAACACCATGGGTCAGCATATTATTATAAACACCATTGGTCACCATGTTATAAAAACATAATGTCATCAGTCTATAATGACACCTATCAGCGGTGTAGTCCACATATGTCAGTATTTTAAGATGAATACCATATGTCAGAATAAACCCCAATGGGCCATCAGCGTAATATAGTTACCTAGATGCTTACTATAGGTAAGTATAAAAAGAGTTCTCAGTATAATAAGAACATTTTGAAATGTACTGGAGGAAAAAAAAAACTCGCTAAAAGTGACATAAGACAGGTGTGAGATGTCAAGGTCAGATTAGACGTGAGATGTCAAGGTCAGATTAGACGTGATGCAATACTTTCAATGCGAGCACTGGCCGGGAAAACATGAGGTACGTTTTAGAAGGCTTGGAAAACGGGGGGGGGGGGGCCAAGTAACACAATATAAATAGAACTCACTGTAACACAATATAAATAGTACTTACTGTAACACAAATATAAATAGTACTCACTGTACCACAATATAAATAGTACTTACTGTAACACAATATAAATAGTACTTACTGTAAAACCTCTTGGTTAAAAGGATTCTGTAAGTTGCCCAGGAAGTCACCAATCATTTGTTTACTCAGGCCTTTCCGTGATATAAAGAACCGGGCAACACTCCTGGGGGAACTGTCCAAGAAGTTATTGTCCAGCAAGAAGTCCAGTCCTTTCTCTGGTTTTCTGGAGAGAAAATGCCTCAGCCATTACATAGATGTGTGATAATAAATTCTAAATACACAGTATAACATGTCAGACTTACACAGTATAACATGTCAGACTTACACACTATAACATGTCAGACTTACACAGTATAACATGTC
>MUZC01000352.1:137264-149454 GCA_002072015.1 Radix auricularia | reverse complement strand
TATAACATGTCTGACTTACACACTATAACATGTCTGACTTACACACTATAACATGTCTGACTTAGTAGTATATAACATGTCAGACTTGCTACATTAGTAAATGGAAAACATGTAAACGGTGTATGAGTTAGCCTGACAGGACGTAACAAAACAGCGAACGTTTCGGCAAAGAGCCTTCCTCAACGTACAAACAATACACAAATAAAGCGAATATGAAGAAATAAAAACTTAGCTGCGGTGAAATCCAAGGAGTCAATGAAAGCAATAGTAGTAAGTAGGAAGAGAGCAGAGCGAGCCTCATGGGAAAGGAGAGCGTGGGTGTGTCCAAACGATTAGGTGGTCAGCGCAAACACAGCATTCATCCCATGTGGTGCAAGAGTCCCATACTCTTGGATTAGTCTACTCTCCAGGCCGAGGGTCAGTCAATCTGTCAGGCTAACCCATACCCTTTTCATGTTTTCCATTTACTAATTCATAAGCCTGATCGAAGTCTTACCCCTATTATGTTCACAGACTTACTAGAACATGTCTGAGATATACGCTATAATGGGGTTTACAAAAAAAAAGTAAATGGAAAAGACGTCAACAGGTTAAGGGTTAGCCTGACAGGACGTAACAAATCAGCGTTTTGTTACGTCCTGTCAGGTTAACCCTTACTGTTTTATGTCTTTTCCATTTACTTTTTTTTATAAGCCCGATGATTGCGGTCTGACCCCTCAATGTGGTTTACATAAACAATGTAAGCTGTAAGGCTTATACACTTTTAAAAAAAATCGAACTCACATAAAAGCATTGCCAAAACAACGTATCAAACATGCAAACATTAACATGGCTTATACACTATAAGCGTATGCAGGTTATAAGTCGCGCTTTGTTGATAACCAGATGTAGACCTCAAGGGAAGAAACGGTTATGTAACATAATTATTTTTTTTAGTTATCCCCTGTATCTGATAGAGGATCAAATATAGAATGTTCTGAATAGGGTTTTATGAAAAAATAATATCTCTGACCTTATTAAAAATTCGAATCTGTTTAGTTAATTCATATTCAATCTTTATGATTTTGACCTTTTAAACTTGAATATCTCAAAACTACAAAAGTGTGACACAGCCGATTCTTCCCCTGAGCTCTTCACTTTATAATACAACATTAGTGATAAAAATCACTCATAATTATCACCTGCCAATTGATCATTTTTTAAATATTTTTTGTAAATTTATCAATTTATTGAAAGTATTTACACCAGACACATTAGCCTTGATTATAAGCCAATGAAAGGCTCCATGAAAGGTTTGCAACAGGGCATCTCAAAATGTTACATATACTTGGTGGTGTTAACTTGTACGAGTTCCATTTAACCCAGGCTGAGAATCCATGTGTACACACGTTGAGTACAGGCAGAATTGATGTGTTGAATCCACTGCCTTCATGTATTCTAATGACGACGAACTGATCGTAGTATAGGGTATGGAGAGTTTAAATCAGGGGTCTCCAAACTTTTCTGCCGAAGGGCCGCATTAACTGTCAAACAGCAGTTTGGGGCCGACACCTAACCCCCAACTACTAAGTTTTGTGGTAAACTACAGGTAAATATATATTTTTTTTTGTGGAGATTAAAAGGTCCCCAGGGCCGGATTAGAGGGCCTGTTTGGAGACCCCTGATCAAACTCAAGACTGCCCACTCCCCTCCCAGGGCCGGCCTAAGGGAATAGGAGGCCCTAGGCGAAGTGAAATAAGCGGTCCTAAATGTTATAGAACAATATTAAAAAAATATGGAAAGATTCTTGTGCGAGGCCCCCGCTAATGATAAGACTAATCGGAGGCCCTAAGAGGCTGCCTAGTTTGCCTATGCCTAAGCCAGCCGTATCCCCTACCAGCAAACCATACTGTAACTGTAAGGCTATATTATTAGAACTTAGAACAATTAACAGTTTGCTGCATACACAGCAGTGCGTACATGTAATTCACATTATTTTAAATGAGCATAACATAAACTGATTTACAAGTCAATGACCTTTCTACTCGCCAACACAAGCACGAATAACGTAATCGTACTCGCGTGATGTCTATAAATAAATAGGCACCTTGTCCATGACCTTACCCTAAGAATAACAGCTGTTGTTTTTGTCTTTTTAACATATACGGTGTCGGGGAACTAAAGGCGTTTAACGTTTTAAAAATGTTGAAAGGCTAACACGTGAAGACGGGGCTTATCAGGGGCATAACCATAAACGCGATATACCATGGGTTTATTTAACATAACGACCCCTGAGACCCCTCCCCCAAACCCCAACTTAAGAATGGGGCCCATCTCCGAGGCCGCATTGTTAGTTAAGTGTGTAGTCCCATGTGTTTACTGTGTGTAGTCCCATGTGTTTACTGTGTGTAGTCCCATATGTTTACTGTGTGTAGTCCCATATGTTTACTGTGTGTAGTCCCATATGTTTACTGTGTTTAGTCCCATATGTTTACTGTGTGTAGTCCCATTTGTTTACTGTGTGTAGTCCCATATGTTTACTGTGTGTAGTCCCATTTGTTTACTGTGTGTAGTCCCATGTGTTTACTGTGTGTAGTCCCATGTGTTTACTGTTTGTAGTCCCATATGTTTACTGTGTGTAGTCCCGTATGTTTACTGTGTGTAGTCCCATTTGTTTACTGTGTGTAGTCCCATATGTTTACTGTGTGTAGTCCCATGTGTTTACTGTGTGTAGTCACGTATGTTTACTTTGTGTAGTCCCGTATGTTTACTGTGTGTAGTCCCATGTGTTTACTGTGTGTAGTCCCATGTGTTTACTGTGTGTAGTCCCGTATGTTTACTGTGTGCAGTCCCATGTGTTTACTGTGTGTAGTCCCATGTGTTTACTGTGTGTAGTCCCATGTGTTTACTGTGTGTAGTCCCATTTGTTTACTGTGTGTAGTCCCATGTGTTTACTGTGTGTAGTCCCGTGTGTTTACTGTGTGTAGTCCCATATGTTTACTGTGTGTAGTCCCATGTGTTTACTGTTGTAGTCCCGTGTGTTTACTGTGTGTAGTCCCATGTTTATGTGTTAACTTTGTCTATTTTCCCAGACATTTACTGTGTATATTTTCCCACACCATCGACTGTATTTCTCCACATATTTAACTTATTTCCGCTTAATTTCCTAGTTTAATCCCACCTAATTACCTTGAATATTTACAAGCATTTAATTTATTCTTCTCCATGTTTTCAGTGAATGTGATAAAGATGTTTACTATGAAACTCCAGGTTCCAACAATAAACTGAACCAGTGGCACAGAAGTTTAGTTCCTGGTTCACTATAAACTAAGGAATTGAACTAAACGGAAACAGAGAGAGTTAGGGCCACGGAACAATCCCAGGGAAATAGTCAACCCTCAATACATGAACCAAACCTTTAATCTATAATCATACGAGGCTAATCTCTTAACATGAAACCAAAACTGTATGTAAAGCTCACGAGGCCAAGCTTTGTTGTCATATCGAACAAACAATGATCAAATCATTGACCATGTGCCCTAAATATTGAGAAGATACAAAGATGTTATCATGAAGCTGACCTGTAATCTCATGAGAACAGCCCAGACTTTTATGAAACTTAACCTTTATTTGATGAGATCTCATGTGGAAATCTCATCTGTTGAACTCTAGAGGCAAACAACAGTTTTTACACACAGAAATCCGTTAAACCCCCCTTATCAAAAAAAGCGCCTGCTCAAATAAGAATCTAAAATAATCTAGGGTCCAGTGTGTACTCACTTGTTAAATAAATTAAGTCCTATCCTGTACAGACGTTTCCTCTGCTTGTCGTTGCCCCGCGGTATGGTCTGTGAGTCTGGAGTTATGCTCATCCTGAGCTTCCGTTGGTAGCTCAAAGAGTTCTCACTACCCATACTGATGTTCTCTGTGCTGACGTTCTCTGAGCTTTGGGAGCTTGAGTTGATGCCATCCGCGCTGTCAGCCTCACTTGTCTCCGAGATGTTGCTCATCCTCTTGACCTCTCCCTTTTTAAGCTCCATCAAATTGCCATTGGTCACCTGAAGTCCACCGACGGGACCGTCTCCTTTACGCTTCCATATCGGAGATGTGTCCGAGGACCGAGTTGGGGGAACCACCGCTACGTTTGGGGCAGTGTTGGGATGAGAATCCCTGTTCCTGTACTTGACCTGTGAGTTGGTCATGTAGTATTTGACCTGGGCAGCTGCCATTTGTTCTTTGTACACAGGACTGTCCGGCTCTGGTGACCCAGAGTCGATCCTGACTTCCAGATGATCATCACCGATGTAATCACTAGGGTCAATGGAGATAGTCCTGAAGCTATCAAAGGAACCCCCAGGGGAACATGACACCCTAGACAGATCCGAACTGTAGTCCATGCTGTTAGATCCCAGTGGGGGCGCGGACACCCTGTGGGCAAGTCCCGCATGGCCGCCACCAGCAGAGATATCTTGGATAGTGCTTCCATCACTGTGGAAGCTGTCTGTGAGAATATCCGTTTCTTTGCTATCGATAAGCGTCTCAAAGTCCAGGCTGTGTGGGTCCACTGCTGTGTTTTCGAGAGCAGTTGATCTCACAAAATCCCCTGAGGTGATCTCAGGGTAAGGTCCCCTCGACTCACCCCCGTTGTACATGCCGATACTCGTGTTACTGCTCTGACTGCTCAGACTGGCACTCTTGGACCTGTTGCCCCTGTAGACCGCGTCCGTCGAGAAGGCGGGACTGCTGAAAGAGTGCCTGCCCATGTGGGCTTGGTGGATGTTCTCCTTGCCGTGGAGGTACCCATCCATGTGCTCCACCCCTGGGTGGCGGTCTATCTTACGCTTACTGTCGCCCCTTTGTACTGGCCCGCCAGAGCTACGCCTATGTCTGTCGGGGCTACCATCATACGCCACCTGTGTATGTTCCGGCGACCTGCTGGAGTTCTCAAAGTCGGCCACCAAGTCCCTGATGTTCCGTCCAAATGTTACCTCCCCGCCATCCCCGGGTATGTTCCCGTTGTCATCAGCTCCCACTGGCAGGTCGCTGGCCTGACGGTCTGACCACACCGTGTTACTTCGACCCAGCTCGGACAGGCGCTTGGACAGCCGGCGCTCTCCGTACGAGTGACGTAGTTTCTGGAAGTTTTTGTTCATGCAGTATTGTCTGAAGGCCCTCTGGATGGTCCTGGCGGCACGACGCGATCGTATGGAGCCGCCGTATTTCCTCTCTAGCATCTCCACCTGGGGACGACACAGAGTAGACGTCAAACAAGGGCATACGACACATGGTAGACGTCATACAAGGGCATACGACACATGGTAGACGTCAAACAAGGGCATACGACACATGGTAGACGTCATACAAGGGCATACGACACAGGGTAGACGTCAAACAAGGGCATACGACACATGGTAGACGTCATACAAGGGCATACGACACATGGTAGACGTCATACAAGGGCATACGACACAGGGTAGACGTCAAACAAGGGCATACGACACAGGGTAGACGTCAAACAAGGGCATACGACACAGGGTAGACGTCAAACAAGGGAATGACACAGAGTAGACGTCAAACAAGGGCATACGCAAATGGTTATACAACATTTATGGAACTAGCACAAAGTTTTATAACATTTGTTGTTTTTTTTAACAGGGAAAATACATAATGCACAAAAAGTACAACAATGTGTGTGTGTTGTTCGGTATAAATTTGAATATTAACATCTTGAGGTTTCACCCTACAGTTAACACCTGCCATCAAATTATTGTTGAGTAACGACGACGTGTGTTCTTACATGAGGGATCGACCTTTATTTGGTTATTTAAAAAATATTAGTACATCTGACCTCGTTGTTTACAACAGACTGGCCATTAAACTATTTTCAAATAATGCTTTGACCTACAGGTTCTGAAGATTCTAAAAACTTATTCTATTCACAAGGTTGAAGTCACAATAGTCATCTATCGTATTTTAGAGGTGAATTATAATCTCCCACCCCTTTCCAACCACGACAGCGTTGTTTAACTTATCTGTTACCCGCGAATGAGAATGATCCTATGCTGTTTAATTAACTCTGTTTCAGATGAACCGTTAGACTCATACTTTTAGGTTTTATTCACGGTTCTGACTGAATGTCAAGGACACAATGACGGCGGATCTCTAAATGTATAGAAATAATTTGAGCTGTAAGCCTTGTCAGTAACCCCAGCCATCAATCAAGAGAAAGACTAAATAAGAAGGCATCACACCAAACTATTAAAGTGAACAATTCAAGGACAAATACAGGAAATATTGCACACCTGATGTGAACTAACTTACAGCACATACACTGTAGTAGCAAACACAGACACTGTAGTAGTAGCAAACACAGACACTGTAGTAGTAGCAAACAGACACTGTAGAAGCAAACACAATCGTAGTGGCACTTGATACACTTGTACTTACGCTAGCAGCGCCACGCAACACAGTAAAATTGGCCAATATTAAATGATGACCCCCCCCCCATTTCACCATCACTTCGTTTTGTTGCTTCTGCCCGAGTCATTATCAAGCCTTAAGTGGCAGGTGACAAGAAGAATAGCAACGTGCCCAAAATCTGACATGTGTCATAGGGAGGAATGCATAATATGATCAAAGAACTGACGGTGAAGGCAGTGGCTTAGCTAAGTTTAGTGCAGGGGCGGCCCTGTGCACAAGCATTGTCCACTGATACAGATCATTATTATTTTTTTTAAGGCGGGTGGGTGGGTGATGAGAGTCACAAAATTGACAAGGAATCAAAGTCAAAACTGAATGAGAGAAACAGTTTTTGAATATTGTCAATTGTCATATTCCGGGGAACCAAGTACATCGCTTAACGCCTTAACGTAAAGCATTCATCAAACAACGCAATTCTCATCTTAATTAATTAAGTACCTGGCCCAGCGGGCTGGCTTATTTGTAACAGGATATTTTTGGGAGGGGAGTGGGGCATCTTTAAAAACAATGAATTTATACAAACGTTACCCCCACCACAAGAAACCGTGTACGTATCGTGTGCCATCACGGATGGAACGCTCTTCAGCTATAAGTAAAATAAATCTTCAATACTACCTCCCTCTGCGACAAACGTCCACAAAGAATACAATACAAACTAATAACAGAAGAAATATTCCTGGCAATACAATACAAACTAATAACAGAAGAAATATTCCTGGCAATACAATACAAACTAATAACAGAAGCAATATTCCTGGCAATTCACGCTTGAAAATATATAATGATATGATACTTGATGTGTTAAAAAATAAAATGAGACTCACATCATGGATGGATCTATTCAACAAATAATGTTCTCTAGTCTGTGTACAGACCGTAGGCTGAGGTCTACATATAACAACAAGCAATTATCAAAATGGATCACAGTGAGTCGAGAATGGATATGGATCACAGTGAGTCGAGAATGGAAATGGATCACAGTGAGTAGAGAATGGAAATGGATCACAGTGAGTAGAGAATGGATATGGATCACAGTGAGTAGAGAATGGATATGGATCACAGTGAGTCGAGAATGGAAATGGATCACAGTGAGTCGCTCACAACCATCGACTGCTATTCAGTATAATTCAGTCTATAACAAACCTATTTAAGGATTTCTAATTTCTTTCCCACAGTAATGATTAAAAATAAAAATCGACATAATTGTGGAAAACTGAAAACATCTACGAGATTTTATCGTATAAAGACGCTGCTTTTAAATTAAAACGAGGTGATTGCGTCCTAAGCTTACCCCATGGTTTAGGTCTAGCTTTGAATGTTGATAGAGTCTTGGGTTTCCTGGTTTGATCAGACAAGTCCTTTTCACGCCGGGATTCCAAACGAGAAGAACGAGAATTTGTGTTTGTTCTTGTAAAGGGAACAACATAACTTTTTTATGCCTACGTCAATTAAATGGTGGAAATATAATATTATTAGATTATCTTTGTGTTGTATTTCCAAGTTAGAATAAATTATCATATGCATTATTACTACCGTGCTATTTACTCCACTATCCACTAGTTTTCAAGTTTAAACGATTAAACTAATGGTGCTTATTCTTGTCAATTTCAATATTCCTCAGTAACGAATCTGGCAGCTCTTTTCTATTAAATTTGTTCCAGGTTATCTATACTTTTTATGGATGGGCCCCATACAGAAGATGTAAATTCTAGCATGATCTCCCAAAAGTAAGATAGCATTTTAGTTCTATATTTTCATTACATTTGTAAAAGTTTATTTTTATTATATCCAAGGTTGTGTTGAATGTTTTAATTACTTGGTCGACATGGGGATTCCGTGATAATTTCCCTGAGCATTTCTCATCTTTAGTTTCGATTATTTGTTTGTTTTTTTTAATGAATGGAATAGTTTGTTCTTCTTTTTTAACAGTTGACACTTTACTTGGTGGAAAGGCATACTCCAATTAGATTCCCATTGTCTTAATTGATCTATTTATAGCTCATGACGATGCTGGCTACTAATGGGGAAACACCCTAAATCTGTGACGTGAGAAACATAACAATGAACAATAGGACTATTGAGGTGCTCACTCTCTAGGCAGCATTCAGAGATGAGCAAACGTCTCATACACGAAGCCGCTAAAAACCGAAAGGTCAGGGGTGAGACCAAAACCGGGACCGACAGAAGAGTCAGTGCCCCTTGTCACTTTTAATGGAGACCTTATTATACGCACACATTTCATCACTGGTTAAAGTCGACGTCTGTCAGCAGCTGAGTAGCCATTTGTTCAGACCAGCCACGTTTATGGACCAGACTGCAAGACTGATATAGTCACGGGCCAGTCGATGTGTAGTGACAAAAGTCAGTTGCGTCACTAGGTGGTGCGGGTCGCCCCGGTGACACCGTCAAAAACGGGTGACACCAAAATGTAAAATTCTATGTTCCCGTTATTTGGTACTGGAAGACTCGGGGGAGTCTTGTGGGGTAAGTCGTGAGGGGGTGACACCATGAGCTAGCGCCCCGGGTGACACCAACCCTAGTGACGCCTCTGACAAAAGTAAAAGACTGACATACATAAACTCATAAACATAAGCCAAAAAGTCTGTCATTGATTTATACATCTATATAATTTGCGTGAGCCATCTACATATTTGACATGCAGGTCTGACATACCTCTGGTCAGACATGTACACAAGCCTTCCTACCACCTAATGACACTGACAATTTAACAGGTGTAGATGACGTACCTCTGGTCAGACATGTACACATGCCTTCCTGCCACCTAATGCCACTAACAATTCAACAGGTGTAGATGGCGTACGTTAGGAAAGTGACTGGGCTGTGGTCACCACTGCTACGGTGTGGTGACGTAACATGAAATTTTTCTACAGTGGTGTGGAAAGGTTCGGTCCAAACGGGAGGCACTTCTTTGTTTCTTCTTGACATCAAAGGGTCACATTAAATAGGTACTTTGACAGAAATTTGTTTATGTTATAATGGAATAATATATCGATTTAAAGAGCTTATGAAGACCTTTTCAAAAAACTTTTTATTATCACCAATCGCTGTAGAAAAGGATTATTTTGGGGTCATTTTTTCCCCCCTTAAAACGTTATATAACCTACATGTAATTTACTCCAAAACTTGTGAATAGATTTCAAAATTCTGTTCATTAAATAAGTGAGAAAACTTTTGTATGAAATGTGGAAAGCCAGTTAAGCTGCTACTGCTGGACTGGACTACTCTTGGTCGCCACTATTCCTTCTTGCTCATTAAAATCTGAGTAAACCGTAGCCTAATTATTTAACCACACTAAATAAAGTATAAAGCTTAAACTATTGAGTCATGTAATCTAAATACTAAATGTTAACGCGAATGTGTCATAGAGTAGATAATAAATTGATATGATTGATAATTAAGTAAAAGAGTAAAACTGCATGGAACAAGCGAAGCCGTAAAAGTAAACTTTACTTTTACAAACCATTAAAAGTAAACTTTACTGTCTTTTACAAACAATTAAAAGTAAACTTTGCAAACTATGAGTAGTAAAATTTTTAAACCATTAAAAGTAAACATTACAAACCATTTCACGACACGCTCAAAGTGAAAACACATCTGGCGCGATGTTTTGAACACAATAAATCCATGTCAGCAGCTTCATGAAGAATCCATCACAATACAACACACGGCATGTCACAGCATCACTCGACCAGCCTATCACACGCCCGTGTTGGGTGTGTAGAGCGAGGCGGCGGGCACAATTCACAACACAGACACTGTCAACACAGACCGGCTCGAAGACGGCCAAGTCACCTGGTCCCCACAGGACACACTGAACACTTTCTAGTGACGTGGTCAGACGACGACATGGCCCGGGGGGACCTTGCACGAGGCTGTCACGGGCTTTTAAGTTGACATGTACTCCCACCACTTATCCCGATTGGGGTTCCCAATTCGGACGGTATATCCCCAAACACTGATAAAACGGCTGACTTTCCTGTCGCTTGGGATATTTCGAAACTCAAGATTTTTCTAGAGCTCAGTAGTTTGAATTTATAATAATTCGGTTAAAGTGAGTTAAGGTGCACTTGTTGCAGTTACAATTTAGCGTAAGAGTTTGGAAAAAAAGAGGCACGGTGATGTGTTGTGACGTCTTTACCCAATATGACACAGGCACCGTGTGAGATGTGTTGTGAAGTCATTATACACCGTGAAATAGGCAGTGTGTGAGATGTGTTGTGACGTCATTATACACCGTGATATAGGCAGTGTGTGAGATGTGTTGTGACGTCATTATACACCGTGAAATAGGCAGTGTGTGAGATGTGTTGTGACGTCATTATACACCGTGAAATAGGCACTGTGACACCGTGAAATAGGCACTGTGTGTCCTTTGTATAATCTCCTCGCCTCAACCACAATTCATTATCAGTGTCATCTTTTTAAAGAACAACTTTACGACGAATACGAGGTCGGTGTGAGGCTAGCGGTCACGTGATACAAACGGATGGGTCAAGTCTAAACATCAGGGTGACCTAAGGTAACACGGGTATGGGAGACCAAACGTTAGAATCAAATGGCGACTAAAGTTGACACCATTACCAACATTAAAGGTGACCACAGACAGATGACACCAACATTTAAGGTGACCACAGACAGATGACACCTACAATTAAGGTGGCCACAGACAGAGGACACCTACAATTATGGTGACTACAGACAAATGACACCTACAATTAAGGTGACCACAGACAGATGACACCTACAATTAAGGTGACTACAGACAGATGACACCTACAATTAAGGTGACAACGGACAGATGACACCTACAATTAAGGTGACCACAGACAGATGACATCTACAATTAAGGTGACCACAGACAGATGACACACACAATTAAGGTGACCACAGACAGATGACACCTACACTTGAGATGACAACAGACAAATGACACCTACAATTAAGGTGACCACAGATGACACCTACAATTAAGGTGACCACAGATGACATCTACAATAAAGGTGACCACAGATGACACCTACAATTAAGGTGACCACAGATGACACCTACAATTAAGGTGACAACGGACAGATGACACCTACAATTAAGGTGACCACAGATGACACCTACAATTAAGGTGACCACAGATGACACTTACAATTAAGGTGACCACAGATGACACCTACAATTAATGCCAACAATTATATCGTGGTGATCAATGTTAATTATCGAATCAAACCCAGTAACCACTTGTCAATCATTGCCCCTGTGTGGACTATCCTGGCAGGCCTGTCCCCCCCCCCCCCCCCCCCACTTAGTTATGGCAAACTGCGTCACGTTAGACTTAGATCGCCCAGAGAGAAGGCTGAGAGACCAGCTTTAGCCCTGGAGGCTAGAAGCACGGAAATAAAACCAGTGGATGAACAATTTATTCCAGTGGGTTTAATGGGGTCACGTCACGTGATTAGTCGGGATTAATGAAACGAACCATTTCTTCTCATCTTGGAGAAGTGCCCCAAATCGTACTTGGTGGACTGTTATAGCTTGTAACTTGGTGGACTGTTATAGCTTGTAACTTGGTGGACTGTTATAGCTTGTAACTTGGTGGACTGTTATAGCTTGTAACTTGGTGGACTGTTATAGCTTGTAACTTGGTGGACTGTTATAGCTTGTAACTTGGTGGACTGTTATAGCTTGTAACTTGGTGGACTTGAACACTTTCTAGTGACGT
>MUZC01000352.1:109932-127915 GCA_002072015.1 Radix auricularia | reverse complement strand
TGATGATTGACACGGTTAGAGAACATCAAGGTAACCAGTGATGATTGACACGGTTAGAGCACATCAAGTTAACCACTGATGATTGACACGGTTAGAGAACATCAAGGTAACCACTGATGATTGACACGGTTAAAGCACATCAAGGTAACCACTGATGATTGACACGGTTAGAGCACATCAAGGTAACCACTGATGATTGACACGGTTAGAGAACATCAAGGTAACCACTGATGATTGTCACGGTTAGAGCACATCAAGGTAACCAGTGATGATTGACACGGTTAGAGAACATCAAGGTAACCAGTGATGATTGACACGGTTAGAGCACATCAAGGTAACCAATGATGATTTTGACACGGTTATAGAACATCAAGGTAACCAATGATGATTGACACGGTTAGAGCACATCAAGGTAACCACTGATGATTGACACGGTTAGAGCACATCAAGGTAACCAGTGATGATTGACACGGCTCGTAACATTAATATACTAGTCTGGCCGATGTACTTATCGTGATGTTAAACAAGAAATATTCAAACTAATATCGACATTTATTTAACCTGAAAAACAGAAAGACAACTGACTATATTTACACACCTTAACAATAAAAGAAAAAAAATATTATAAATTTCTTTAAACAAAATCATTCACGGTGAAGTAAAAAGAATGAAATTTTAATCTTGTGTATCGAATGAAAGAGACATTTAAGAGTTGCAACTTACACCATGGACAGAGTGACTCCGGGCTAATATCATCTTAATCATAATCCAACATTAGAAAACAGAATTGCTCACATTACACTTGGGACTGTTACTGTTACTGTTACGACAGACATACTATTGTAACTGCAATCTAAGTGTGCATGTCCATGAGACCAACACTTAAGTAACTATAGCCTTAGGTGTGCATGTTCACAGACGGAAGAGTCCATGTAATCCTAGATGTGCATGTCCACAGACCAACAGTCCATGTAATCCTAGATGTGCATGTCCACAGACCAACAGTCCATGTAATCCTAGATGTGCATGTCCACAGACCAACAGTCCATGTAACCAACACACACACCACACGTTGAATGCCAGTCAACAACAAAACAAGACCCGCGGAAACTCAAAACTTCGCCGTTAGTGAGCAGCTCTCTCTCTCTCTCCCCAACACAATCCGCTGTCCCTCCCAGCTACCACGGTCTCGTAATGTCCCCCCCCCCCCTTTTCCCGTCATTACCTCCCCTTCCACAGCGATGCACGATGCTAATGGATACAGAAAGGGGAAGAACCCAGAGATCTTATCCATAAAAAAGCCATTGTTAACCAACTTAAAGCATATAAACGTACAACATAGCCATAGAACAGGTCTTTTTTTTCCAGCGAAGTGGGTCTAACCAGGTGACGTAATGCACATGTTTACTTGGACTGAAGTCAGTAGATATAAAGTTACTTATTGGTTTTAGGCAGTTTTAATGAAGATTATGTTAATTTAAGTAACACGAGGCAAAAGGCAACAAGTACAGTAATCAGTGACCAACACAAGAAAGATACCAGTGTCTACAAAAGAGGTCGACCACGGTCAGTACAAGATATAAAATGTATGAAGTAAAGGCAAAACTACTTTAGAATAGGTACTATAAATATCATTGTAATTGTAGGTATACGAAATGAATACGAGATGGAGGAAACGATGATGGCCTTTTTACAATTAAAAAAAATAAAATTCTTTTATCCTAAAAAAAATATTATATTTCTGTTTCACCAATTTACGGATATTTGAGGTTTTAACGGTATTATTCTAAAAATATAAGTATGGTTTTGACAACAAGGACAATGGGCTAAGATTAAGAGTTATGATAGGGGTTGGGGTTGAATGAGGGTTAGGTTAAGGTTATCTTTGTAAATGTTAAATTTCATGAGAATGAATTAAAATTGCGTTAAGTAAATCAATATAAATGAAATCACCAACCTCTGGCATTTGTATGATCAAATATTATATGTGCCTGTGGTTGGCCTACCATTAAAATGACGTAGTGTAGGTGGTTGACCTACCATTAAAGTGAGTGTTTGTAGTGTAGGTGGTTGACCTACCATTAAAGTGACGTAGTGTAGGTGGTTGGCCTACCATTAAAGTGAGTGTTTGTAGTGTAGGTGGTTGGCCTACCATTAAAGTGAGTGTTTGTAGTGTAGGTGGTTGGCCTACCATTAAAGTGTTTGTAGTGTAGGTGGTTGGCCTACCATCAAAGTGGATGTTCGTAGTTTGGCAACCACCAGAGTACAATAGAATGATTGCCACTGGTAGTTCCACTATGACTGTATAAATGAGAGTAACCTCCTCCTGACCCTATGGTATGGGAGTTTATCCTCCTAACTCTGGGTGGTATATGTCTTCTTCTTCTTCGGCGTTCTCAAAATCTTTTGGAGGATTTAGACCGCAAGCCCTATATCCGTGATGAACTGCGCTGTGGCTGTCGATTGGTTCAGTCCATCATATAATTTGTCGTCGAGGGTGTTAAATAAAAGAAAACTGAATGTACATCGTCCCCTGGCGACTATGTGCCCCCTCCCACCCCCCACCCCCCATAAAAAACCACCTCCGACTGCCAATGTCTGGCCACATACAGGACAGAAGATTGCACAGGGAGATTGGCCAACAGACACGAACCGGAAATATCAGTGGTCAAGTGCCCGGTAATGACGTGTGGTCAAGTGGAGGGTCAGGAGCAGCCGATAGGGAGAAGGTGGTCAGACTGAGCCCAGAGAAGTAGTCTATTGTTTCATGTTTCAGAGAAGTTATTGTTCGTTGTTCTGAGTTCGGGGTCACATAGACTTAATGGGTCACGAATATGCAGATCTATTTGTATCAACTTTGATGATTATAACGTGTCACACAATGGCCATTTCAGCTTGCGTATTGTTGCTAGACCGTTAACATGTTTACATGAGTCAGGCTTATAGCGTCATGCGACGAACGAGCTAGACAATGACCAGGAGTCAGGAAATAGCCAGAAGTCGGGAAATAGCCAAGAGTCAGGAAATAGCCAGGAGTCAGGAAATAGCCAGGAGTCAACAAATGGCCAGGAGTCAACAAATAGCCAGGAGTCAACAAATAGCCAGGAGTAAACAAATAGCCAGGAGTCAACAAATGGCCAGGAGTAAACAAATAGCCAGGAGTCAACAAATGGCCAGGAGTCAACAAATAGCCAGGAGTCAACAAATAGCCAGGAGTAAACAAATAGCCAGGAGTAAACAAATAACCAGGAGTAAACAAATAGCAAAGAGTAAATAAATAACCACGAGTAAGGAATTAGCCAGGAGTCAGGAAATAGCCAGGAGTCAGGAAATAACCATGAGTCAGAAAATAGCCAGGAGTCAGGAAATAGCCAGGAGTCAGAAAATAGCCAGGAGTCAGGAAATAGCCAGGAGTAAGAAAATAGACAGTTTAGACAGGAGTCAGAAAATTCCCACCATTTAAAAAAAAACAAAAGAGAGAGAGATCATGTTTTCAAACCGTCACAAATAACTGTCAATCTGCCAAACATACCAAGTAAATCGCTACCACAGTGTTGCGAAGTCTAAGTGCCAGATTTTCCCAGGCAGGAGTAAAAAAATTCCCGAATTGGGCTAAAAATTCCCACATGCATTAAAAACTTGGGAAAAAACCTAAAAAGTGGCAACTTCAATTAAAGGCTTTCGCATTCATTTTAATGACTTTGGACTTCCAAATTAAAAATTATTTTTATATTTATGCAATTTTTAAGGCAATTTTGAATAGAGCACTTTCAATTTTATTTAATCTATACTTTTTTATTTAGCAACTTGGCTACAAAGCCAAAATATAGATTATACTTTTAAATTTTAACATTATGAAGTTTTAAAAAATGTTATTTGGATACTCTTGTAATTTAAATTTGTCTGTTATTGATAAAAATATTTTTTTAAAAAAATGAATGCCTTGAAATTTATTAATAATAAATCAATCATACATGCTTAAATAGATTGTTATATATTTACATGGCATTAAAAACCATAGAAATACGTAGGACGCAATAATCTTCTGTACAGAAGGAGCGTCTGTAACATATAAGATAAGATAAGATAAATGATTTGGTCCTTTATATGTAACAAACATTTTATGATGAGTTGGGCTCAGACTAATTAATTATATTATTAAATAGTAATACATTTACCCAATCTGACTGTAAAATGTCTACAGTCTACTATCAGTGACAATGTTGGGTAAAACCTAGCCAAAATGTCAGGAAAAAACCTAGATCCAAAATAAAAAAACCTAGACAAGCTAAAAATAAAAAAAATATGACGTAAAAGAGCCTCCCACCAACAATTTCTTATTTGAAAATTAGCATGTTTCAAATTATTTTATTTTATTTTCATTCAAGAACGTATTTATTTTTTTTTAAATTGTCAATCTAAAAAATTCCCATATTTTAGGCAAAATCCTTATAAATTCCCTAATCCCCATTTTTTTAAATTTGGCTCAAAAATTCCCACGATTCGGGAAATTTCCCTCGACTTCGCAACACTGCGCTACCAACTGTTAACACACATAAATTCCCCATTTGAGTTCTAAAGTTTCATTTGGGTCAGTGCATCTCAAACTTTTTAACATGGCGGACCGGAAGAAAATTTGTTCCACAGCTCTTGGGACCGGTGCTCTATTTTCCCTGCATGACGTGGTAGCGAACTGTTATTTATTTCGTTTTATTATTTCATTTCAATCGCTTATTACCGAAATAACATTCTTCTATAAGGTTTGTATTAATAGTTCCCCACATGGAGGATTATAATTATATTTCCTGTCCTTTCTTCGGTAACTTCTGGGGACCGGTGGCGGATGACCCGCGGACCGATGCCGTGCTTCCCACCACTTTGAGAAGCACTGATTAAGGTCACCAAGAGAATATTCCCACGATAAGACCCCCCCCCCCCGAACCGATATCACCATAGTGGAAAGCTAATTAATGATGAAAAGAACGAGGCCGTATTTTATTTCCACATTGTGTAGTAGTAGTACAAGAGGTGTTTAGAGGGAAACCACTCTCTTGAATAAATCAAAGCGAAACCATAAAATAAACGGAACAGGGGCGGCAAAGTAGCAGATAGACCGTGACGTCATTAATCAAGCGTAATCAGGGGACATATGTGAGACACAGTTTTAGTTAATGCAAAATAGACATTGCTAAGTTTTCCGGCTTATATCTTAAAAAAATAATTAAAAAATTAAATATTTCGATGAATCCTGAGACCAGAGTTGGCTTTGTTACTTGTACAAAGATTTTCTTAAGGCTCAAAATGGAAACATCTCCCCGTAAATTTGATAGGCTAATTTTGAACGCTCACGTCACGTGGGCCGAAGACAGCCTTTCATATTGACTTGCAAGTCGCCTCTGTCTGTTGCCACAGAAACTAGTTTATGTTTGGGTTGAGATTTTTCTGATACCGCTAAACTCAATAAAAACCCAGGTAAACGTCATCAGGTAAAGTGATGAGTCAGACGGGGGGGGGAGAAAAAAATCCCTCTATCTACAGATTATGTGGAAGAGGGAAAGAGAAGGAAAAGGGGCACAGAGAATCTTGAAGAGATTGGGTCTGAGAGGGGGGATTCCGTAGTTGATATGAAGCACCAACGGGGAAAAGAGTGATAGGGGTAGAAGCAGATTGATGGGAAAGGTGAGCACATATTCGAAATATGGCTACATCCTGTCTTGTGGCTACATCCTGACTTGTAGCTAAAGCCTGACGACTGGCTACACTCTGACGAGTGGCTACATCCTGACTCGTGACTTAGCTGGACTAGTTAAAATAGCCTATTACACAACACACATAAACAAAATATTTTTTTTTAAAAAAAGTTATGCACCCGGATTTGCGTTTCCTACATTGCTTGACCTTTGACTCTAGCAGTAAGTCTATCGGGGGTTCTATCTCCGGTCAACATTAGCAACATAGATTTGAGAACTGCTGGGTGAAAATCTTCTAATTGAGACATAGGTAAAATGCTAGAAAAGAAATCTCTAAATTCTTCTTTAAAAAAAAAAAACAAATCTGCTTGGTTACGTTTAAGATCTATCACCTTATACCTCGGACCTTGTACCTTGGACCTTGTACCTCGGACCTCGGTTCATTTATGCGTGATTATTTGACCGAGTTACAAGATGATAGAACCAATCAATTCAAACTACATTGTGAAATAGCGTGACGTACTTTATGGACGGCCCCTTACTACATTGTGAAATGTGAGTATCCCGCCCCCCCCTTATCCCCTCCCCGATCAGCCATTCTGCGATACATTAAATTAAAACATTACAAAGTAGTATTTTCCGTTTGCGGCACAGGAATCCAAACAGTACACACGTGATAATGGTTATGGCATAAAAGTGACTTGTTTTGGCGAGGCCCATTGCCATAAACTTTAAGAAGCCTTGACCGAGACGGAAGTAAAAGGTCATAGATTATGACCCCCCCTTCCCGTGACCCGGCAGTTGATAGATGACATGACGTAACGGTTCAATCTGACAAGTTATCTCTGCGACACAACTTCCGGACTGGATGTGTGGTGACGTCAGGCAGACGGTGTCACGGCTCCAAGCAATTCCCATGATAAAGATAGGATGTAGAGTTTCTTTGAACATACTAGACGAAAATGATTCTATGACGTCATAAAAAAATAAAAAATATATGAATGAATAAATATTTTTTTAAAAATGCGTAGACTATTTTATTGGCCTAACCATATTACAGACCCAAACTCTAAGAGACCCCTCTCTCTCTCTCTCTCTCTCTCTCTCTCTCTCTCTCTCTCTCTCTCTCTCTCTCTCTCTCTCTCTCTCTTTCTCTCTCATCTGGTATTTGATTGAGTCCGTCCCCCTCCCCCCCTCAACCAAAATGAAAGACCTGCCTACTAATTCAAACTTGTGTTAGCGCACACAGTATGTATTACATATCTGTCTACCACATCACGCGTTTGTCAACACATAATATATGACAGTTCAGGTCTGCCAAATAAAGTACAGCTGGTGCACACACGACTTAAGACCACTCGTTTTTACGACCACAATCAATAGCCATATTGGATTTGTTTTTATTTCAAAATAGTTTAGATTTAGAGTGTAGAGATTACGCGAATGGCGCAAAATGAAAATAAAAAACTATGATTTATGAAAATAACACAAGAGATTTATGAATCAATGATATTGATATAATTTAATTTTAATATTCCATGAAAACCAATTCAAGCTACTGCACAAATAGCGTGCTCACCCTACCACCAAATCGTGTTGTAATCGTGGTCGTAAGTCGAGCAGTGTCCTTGTGTGTAACGGGTAACGGGTCTACCAACTACAGCTGTCAACCAGTTCACTGTGTTGAACACTGTCCTAGTGTGTAACGGGTCTACCAACTACAGCTGTCAACCAGTTCACTGTGTTGAACACTGTCCTAGTGTGTAACGGGTAACGGGTCTACCAACTACAGCTGTCAACCAGTTCACTGTGTTGAACACTGTCCTTGTGTGTAACGGGTAACGGGTCTACCAACTACAGCTCACGGCTGTCAACCAGATCACTGTGTTGAACACTGTCCTAGTGTGTAACGGGTAACGGGTCTACCAACTACAGCTCACGGCTGTCAACCAGCTCACTGTGTTGAGTACTGTCCTTGTGTGTAACGGGTAACGGGTCTACCAACTACAGCTGTCAATCAGATCACTGTGTTGAGCACTGTCCTTGTGTGTAACGGGTCTACCAACTACAGCTCACGGCTGTCAACCAGCTCACTGTGTTGAGTACTGTCCTTGTGTGTAACGGGTAACGGGTCTACCAACTACGGCTCACGGCTGTCAATCAGATCACCGTGTTGAGCACTCTCCTTGTGTGTAACGGGTAACGGGTCTACCGACTTACAACTCACGGCTGTCAACCATATCTCCTCGTTGAGCGCATACGCTGGTAAACACGACAAGATCGATAATTCTGTAGCACGTGTCACAATGACATCGACCAGCCGATGGATCACCTTGACCTTTGACGTGCCAAATGTAGGCGGGATTTAGAAGATGTGTTGAGTTCACAGCCAGCCATTGTGTGTGACATTGGTGCTATCACTGAGTCTCAAACAGATTACCTGAGGGGGGCAACAAAACCCTAGGGACGTACCTTTACGTCACGCAATGTGGTGTCAGCTATCATTGAGTGGTGCCACCTATCATTGAGTGGTGCCACCTATCATTGAGTGGTGCCATCTATACTTACGTGGTGCCAGCTTTCATTGAGTGGTGCCACCAATCATTGCGTGGTGCCACCAATCATTGCGTGGTGCCACCAATCATTGCGTGGTGCCACTTATAATTGCATGGTGCTACTTAGTATTGTGTGGTGCCACTTACAAATGCGCGTGCCACCTATCATTGCGCGGTGGCACATTTCATTGCGTGGTGCCACTTAAAATTGCATGGTGCCATTTATAATAGCGTCGTGCCGTCTATCAATGCGCGTACCACTAATAATTGCGTGGTGCCACCTATCATTGCGTGGTGCCACTTAAAATTGCGCGGTGCAACCTTTCATCCTTCCCGATTTTATGCCGTGTTTGCCAGCCGCCGCTTTAAGCCAAGGTGACTGCCATCACGTGATGACATGTGGCGCCTGGTGGCCAATGATTCACACATTACAAGGTGTTCATTTTTTTACCTGACGCTATTCCGTGGCTAATCAATGTCTCCCTCCAATTCTGATACGGAAGCTTCTGTCATAGGAAACCGGTGTGTTATAATTAACTGAAGTGCACTGACAGAGCTTTGACCTCTGGCTTAGATAGAGCACTGACTGTAGTTGACTTATGGCTCTGATAGGGCACTGCCAGTAGTTGACCCATGGCTCTGATAGGGCACTGCCAGTAGTTATTTGACCAATGGCTCTGATAGGGCACTGCCAGTAGTTGACCCATGGCTCTGATAGGGCACTGTCACTAGTTGACCTATGGCTATGACAGTAGTTAACCTATGGCTCTGATAGTAGTTAACCTATGGCTCTGATAGGGCACTGACTGTATTTAGTTGACCCATGGCTCTGATAGGGCACTGCCAGTAGTTGACCAATGGCTCTGACAGGGCACTGCCAGTAGTTGACCTATGGCTCTGATACGGCACTGCCAGTAGTTGACCTATGGCTCTGATACGGCACTGCCAGTAGTTGACCCATGGCTGTGATAGGGCACTGTCAGTAGTTGACCTATGCCTAGGATAGAGCACTGCCAGTAGTTGACCCATGGCTCTGATAGGGCACTGACTGTAGTTGACCTATGGCTTAGATAGTGCACTGCCAGTAGTTGACCCATGGCTCTGATTGGGCACTGCCAGTAGTTGACCCATGGCTCTGATAGGGCACTGACAGTTGTTTACAAACAAAAACTGTTTGCCTCAACTCTATTACAATTTGAAAGTTTCTGGTTACACGTCCGTCGATAAGAATAAACCATAAATAAATTTGATTCTATTTTGTGATTTGACTTAACATATGACGTTACTAAAACACAATGTTAACATGACAGATCTTAAGTCTCGTCTTAGTGCAGGTCTAACAACTAATCAACATAAATGCACATACAAAGTTAACATAACAGTTCTTAAGTCTCGTCTTAGTGAGTCTAACAACTGCACATATAAAGTTAACATAACAGTTCTTAAGTCTCGCCCTAGTGGGTCTAACAACTCATCAAACTTACAGCAGTCGTGTGATGTCCAGTAGTCCAGACGCCAACATCTCTGTCCCCCGGCCCCCTTGGCCTTACGCCGACCAGGTGAGCATCCTGGAGTCAAGCGCGTGGAGTAGTGAGCCGGAGCCGTGTTATCCCCATAGCTCACACAGGTAAAAATATCCAGGCGTTTTAAGAAGAAAAGACAACGTTAAGCAAAATTTCCTTGGTATCACGTCTGGTCTATACTGTAATGTTTTCTCAGTTTCTCCTCCTCTCGCACAGACAGAAAGAACATCAGGCGCCAGAAGGTTAGGGTTAGGGGTAAGAATAGAGTGTCAAGAGGAGCACGGACCCGTGTGTTACAATCAACCGTGAGTGGAAATCCATTAGGATTTCGATTGATGTCGAAGACCAGGGTGTGTCGTAAAGATTCGCGGATGTGTTAACGACACAGTGGCGTGTCAAGGACACAAAGGTGTGTCGTTAAAAACTTATATAACCACAAAAACTTCCCTTACTACTTATATGGGAGTCATCCCTAACAAAGTCCATAACAAGTTCCCTAACAAAGTCCCTAACAAAGTCCCTAACAAAGTCCATTAATTGACTATAGCAATAGAGAGTCGGACTTCTGTTATACGTATGGCCTGAGACTATAGATTAGACTTCAACACTGATCTAAATATGGCCTGAGACTATAGATTAGACTTCAACACTGATCCAAATGTTCGAACTTTAACATTGAAAGAAATGATGTGTTAAAACAATTATGCAAATCCCTCAAGGGCGTCTTTAAGTGTGCCGATATTTTTTATCATGGAGTTACTGATAATGACTTCTCCAGTAATTTGGTCACTATACGATTATATTGGATGTACATCAGTTACAATATTTATTTCAACTAGCTTATAAGCTCCAGAAATTAACTCCACTAACGTTCATGTAAGCATAAGCTCCAGAAATGAACTCCACTAACGTTCATGTAAGCATAAGCTCCAGAAATGAACTCCACTAACGTTCGTGTAAGCATAAGCTCCAGAAATGAACTCCACTAACGTTCGTGTAAGCATAAGCTCAGAGATGAACTCCGCTAGACTTAATGAAGCCATTAGTTCCAGTAACGACACTATCCTGATGACCCCGGCCAGCCTATGACTTTGACCAACCAACAGGACCGAGAGACAGGCCGCAAGGGGCCATCACCCAATCTCACCATGAACCTGACGCCCAGGGCAAGCGGTCAAGTGGAACAAATTTGTGAGGGGTGCCTTAAAGGTAGGGGGGTGTTTTCGGACGGGAGAGTGGTGCGGTTACTCATCTTAAAGTCATGGGATTATGTTATCTTTCATGTGTATGGCCGGCCATCTCCATGGGAAGATTAGTTCTGGTCTTGTTTGTGTCTTTCGTCAGGTCTTAAACCTGTCTCATCTGAGCATTTGTTGACATGCTGAGAACATGTCTCATCTGAGCATTTGTTGACATGCTGAGAACATGTCTCATCTGAGCATTTGCTGACATGCTGAGAACATGTCTCATCTGAGCATTTGTTGACATGCTGAGAACTGCTCTGATGTCACACACGGGTCTAGTCTATAAAATTATGTTGAAAGAATCAAAATAGTTTGGTTTTTAGCATAGTTTGTTGAAAGGATTTAGACATTTTGCTCTCCATAGTTTACAACAACCAAAAAAAAAGAAGTTAGACAATCTGATTAGCATAGTTTCAATCAGTTTGTTAAAAGGATTTAGACAATTTAGTCTCCATAGTTAAAAAAAAATAAGATAGACAATCTGGTTAGCATAGTTTGTTGAAAGAACCTATAGTCACTTTGACTTTAGCTTGCATACTTTGAATTCTGCAGTTTTCAGTGTACCTGAATTCTGTCTAAAATTCGGTCTAAAATTCGGTCTAAAATTCTGTCTAAAATTCTGTCTAAAATTACCCAGTTTTGAGGCTCGTACGACACTATGTTTATTTCCTGAAAGTCTTAATAAAACGATTGGTCAATCATATTGACAATATGTCCAACAATAGACAGACGTCCGACCATGGGACAGGCTGTCATATCACCAACAAGGGCCGCCATTGTATGATACAAGGGGCATTACTTGTGCGCCAAGTTAAACATTTCTAAACTTAAATTGCTAGAGGTCAAGAGATCGTGACAATCAAACGAAACAATGGCATATAATTCCACAAGTTTATTTTATTAGTTGTATCACTGAATTGTGATGGTTGTAACGCCCATTGATATCCAAAAGTGTTTCAAGAAAAAAAGACGCGTTTGATGAAATTACATCTCAGTTTTTACCCTATTTATTGGACCTAGTTTGGCTCAGTGTTACAGTAATTATAGACCTGATCATTATAGCTGAGTGTTACAGTAATTATAGACCTGATCATTATAGCTCAGTGTTACAGTAATTATAGACCTGATCATTATAGCTGAGTGTTACAGTAATTATAGACCTGATCATTATAGCTCAGTATTACAGTAATTATAGACCTGATCATTATAGCTCAGTATTACAGTAATTATAGACCTGATCATTATAGTTCAGTGTTACAGTAATTATAGACCTGATCATTATAGCTCAGTGTTCCAGTAATTATAGACCAGCTCACTATAGTTCAGTGTTACAGTAATTATAGACCTGATCATTATAGCTGAGTGTTACAGTAATTATAGACCTGATCATTATAGCTCAGTATAACAGTAATTATAGACCTGATCGTTATAGCTCAGTGTTACAGTAATTATTTCACATAGTCCGGCCGTCCGGCAATATGAAATCATTGTTCCTGGAGATGACGGGGAAAGGAGCGAGGATAACTTGTGATATGTGAGTCGAGTCGCTGTTAACGGCGTAAGTCATTTGTTTGGTTGTGTGGAATGTTTCAAGATATGATAACTGAGGATAGGATGTCGCTCACGAGTTGTTTCCCTTCGCTCAGCATACACAAGGTGCCGAGCCAAGCAATGTGTGTAGTTTTTAGTACAAATGTGTGTGAGTGTTGTGTGTGTGTGTTATGTATGTGTGAGTGTGAGCTTGTCAAAATGAAACGTATTTAAAGTAGACGGTAATTGAACCTTTGATCTCATATGGCGTGACATAAACCCAGATAGAAATAACACCCACATCAAAGTAACACACACATCAAATTAAACACCCATCAAAGTAACACATTCATCAAAGTAACACTCCCATCAAAGTAACACATCAAATTAAACACCCATCAAAGTAACACACTCATCAAATTAAACACCCATCAAAGTAACACATTCAACAAAGTAACACAATCATCAAGGCAAGAGCCCCGTTAAAGCAAGTCCCCCCATCAAAGTAACACCCCAAGATCAATGTAACGCCCCCATCAAGGTAACGCCCCCATCAAGGTAACACATCAGGTACGAAAGCAAGTTAATATAAACAGGGTAAAAAAATATGACAATAATAGGGCCGCGGAAATTAACGAGCGATTAATCGTTTAATCGTTAAAATTGTAATTGATTGAAATTAATCGATAATAATTCGATTAACATTTTTTCTTCCAATTTTTTCCCCTCGTATTCCTATTATTTTTTTTAGACGTGCATACGTAAAGACAAAGGCACGTAAAGACAAAGGCACGTAAAGACAAAGGCACGTAAAGACAAAGGCACGTAAAGACAACAAAGGCACGTAAAGACAAAGGCACGTAAAGACAAAGGCACGTAAAGACAAAGGCACGTAAAGACAAAGGCACGTAAAGACAAAGGCTTTTCTTCCTTATTTCTTGCATAGAAATAGAAGAACGGATTTGATGTGTAGCTTCACAAAATTTGGGCGCCATGGAATTACAGCGACTTAACAGATTTTGCGAAATAATGTGTCTTAACTCTACGGGATCTCTATGTTGCGTTATAACAATATAATTTATCGATTAAATTTTATTCCGATTAATCGAAACGTTTTTTAAAAAATCAGTACCAGTACCAGCCCTAGATATTAATAGTAAGGGTCGTCTCTACGATTATGTGAGTAACGAAGCCAATTTTTATTGTTGATTTATGTTTCTACGTTCAAGCTAGCTAGCTAGCTTAATTACATTAAAAATCGAAAAATTGCATTATATATATATATGTTTAAAAATATATTTATAGGATATGGTGTTACCGTTAAGTGCGAAAATCATCGCATTTCATTGTCATGTTATCCCTAGGTGTAGGGAGCGAATAAAAGTGGCTTGCCACTTACTTAGTTTTTTTTTATATTTTTTTTTTTACTTACTTAGTCTGGAAATTATTATCCGATAGTAGTTAAAGGGTAGTTCAAGAGTTATATAGATTAACCTTAATGTATGAGCTTTATAGTTTCCGTTTGAATAATTAAATGCAAAATTTAACATACATTTTTTATTTCAATTAAATGGTTTGTAAAAATAAGTTTTGATTACTAAAACGATATTTTTTAAATAACAAAAGTTAATAATAATAATATGTCTCACAATTGTAAATAAAATTTCTAAGGAGTTTTTAAAAAAATCATAATTCTTATCTTGACACCTTAAGTTTCGCAAGAACAAAGCAATTGATAAAGTTTATTTGTACCGGCGCTTGGTGGTGCAATTAATTAATTTTAATTGTAATGCACATCAGATATTGACAATAAAATTTATTTTTTAGGGCTGTTATCGATTAATCTTAATTTAATCGTCAACTTTTGAAACATTACCGAATAATTAATATATAATTTTGATTAAGCTAAAAATAAGATGTATTACGTAAACTGAAAATTTCAAGGGAAGTAACAAAAACTGGCAATTAACATTTTTTAAATTTTAAATATAAGAGCTTATTTTAAAGTTTACACTTATAAAATACTTTTTCTAAATGGAGAAGTTTGTAAGTAAAAAAAGCAAACTATTATTAATTATTTATAATTAATCATTGATTAATAAATCGGAAAAAATATTTAAAACAAACTCTTCAATTTAATCGCTATTTTATCGATTAAAATAATTTTAATCGATATTTTTTTACCGATTAATCGAGAAATTAATCGTTAATTTTCGCAGCCCTAATTTTTAAAAAATTTCTTTACATCAGCAGGCGGCAAGTTCCGAATGCTGGTAAAGAAATCTTATAGATCTATTTTCAATGTATGGGCCAGTTAAGAACTCGCATCTATTTCCAATTAACACACACACATACACACAAAATACATGTAATAATTTTTTATGTGCCTATTGTTGAAAAATTGACACATTTGTAGGGTTAGTATAGATTGCTGCAAATGGAAGATAATAAATCGTCCTTTCCTTTCTTGATAATTTATGCCGACCGGCAGCTGATGGCCCGAGGACTGGCTCCGGTCCATGGATCACCACCTTGAGTAGCCCTGTTGTAGAGGCCCCTGACTTAGAAAGTCTGCCTATCAACCAGAGCAACGCCATCTTGACCATGAAAGACATGTAATGACATCAGTTTGATATCGTGGCTATAGAGAAGAGGCTGTCCACAAATAATAGGTTCCAGGTAATGAGAAATCTACTACCCGATATGGCGGCAATAGATGTCCATATCTACTCCCAAACTCTGCTGAAATCAAGTCCATTAAGTAACTGACGAGATCAAAGTCCGTAAACGAGAACCCCTGGCTTACGTCATGTGTTGTACTCAACTGAGAATATCATCTGCCTCATTGGTGGAGTTTTTGCCTCGGGTTGCAGCAAACTTTGTTTTGGCGGTCGCATTATTTATTGGCCAGAAGTTGAATTTAATGCTGGTGATTAGGGACACGATAAGAGGCGAGATGCTGCGTTCAAAGCAGACGTAAAAATATCACATGTATGAAGAGCGGATAACTCACGCTATCGTGATTACCTCCAAAAATAATCAAGCCAGAAGCTCTCACCTTGCAACTGATTGGTGGAAGTCTGGCCTAACAGTACAGAGTTTTACAGTAAAGAGAATTTATCCTAGATACATTATGAAATAACTTTACGTAAATCATGAAAATTAAGGACATTTATTTTAATTTAAAAAGCATCGGATCGAGGCTATGGACTATGTGTTAGATATTGTGTTTATTTCAATACCTAAATTATCCTACTTTCAACGTTGTATTTTATCAATATAACTAAATTGAAAATCATATATTTGAGATAAAACTGACAGGAAGAACAAGAGAAATCCTACATAACTTTCCGGAAGTGTATTAAAATGATGACATGTGAATTGAGTAACTTTACTTTTCGTCTGTTGATGTGTTCATTTAACTAAGAGGAGGGAGTTGACAAGGAATGACTTTATAAGACTGATGTTCCCTTTGGACCATAACTTTAAGGATCTAAGAATATTGGGCCAAGCGGCTACTTGGCGTTGAAGAGTGCACTGAGTTTTGTTACCTCTTGTAGTAATGACTGAATTATTCAGTTACACTGATTTCATTCATTGTTCTTTGATCTAACTGATCTAAATAGCTCTGAACATTGAAGATAGTGGTTGCCCCACTGTTAGTCATTGTTGCTGGCCGCATAACCTCACCGCTACAAAGCAAGTAATTATACAACTTTAAATAAAGAATATAATCTTTCAATAAAAGGCATAATTGATGATAGAATGATTTCAAGATAAAATCTGGCCACTGATCAAGCTTTGCACAACAAGAGATAAGCTGCCAACTGCCAGCTGTCCCTACCGGTCAGTTAGACACACGAGAGACGCCGAATTCGCCCCAGGCCTCTATTAAAGCTTTTTAATTTCCATCGCTGCGGACCCAAGCAATAAAAAAAAAATTATCGGATGTTCGGGCAACAGTAAATATACCTGTTAGGGAGGATGACATGGAAAACATATTTATTGAAGGAATTCTCAAAATGTTTTTAGTGACGGCAAATATGTTTTCCCATTTGATTTAATAAAATAAAGAATTGTAAAATTAGAAGAAAAAAAAACTTCACTGATTCAATAAGTAAATGGAAAACAGGTAAACAGGGTATGAGTTAGCCTGAAAGGACTTAACATACCCTGTTTACCTGTTTTTCATTTACTTATGTATAAGCCGGATTGCAGTCTCACCCCAATTTTGTTCACTACTGATTCAGTATAAGATAATGTTAAACAAATTCCAATCGGAATGCGCTTTATCAAACAATTTGAGATGGATTTGAAAGTAAGATGGTGATTTTGATATTATTGCCTTTACAGTCACACTAGAGTCACTAGTTTGTTTCGCTTCACATCTACATTAGCTCCCCCAAACCCCAACCCAAACTCATGTTTACCAGATTCAAAGCAATGTCCAGGTCACATGTCATCCGTTTCAAGAGCATCTTCAGCAACTACTGGAGAGTTGTCGCAGCGTGGCGGAGCAGACGTTCACAGCGTGACGGAGCAGACGTTCACAGTTGTCTCCCATTCCTAGCGTCGTCCAGGTTCTTTCCTCAAATATTTGTCACAGTCGTCCCCACCCCTCACCCAGGGGTCACGTGACTCGTGTAGCAAACGATCGCAAATCTATTGAAGGAGTCCAAGATGGCGGATTCTTTTTCCAAAGAGTAAACGTGTTTACAACATCCAGTGGACAGAGCAGAGACCACCTCGTGACACAACACCCACTGGGCAGAGGACAGCTTCCTCTTACGTCATCCTACTCTAGGCGCCCGTCTGTTCCTTCTCACCTCGTGACACAACACCCAATGGGCAGAGGACAGCTTTCTCTTACGTCATCCTACTCTAGGCGCCCGTCTGTTCCCTCTCACGTCATCCTACTCTAGGCGCCCGTCTGTTCCCTCTCACGTCATCCTACTCTAGGCGCCCGTCTGTTCTCACGTCATCCTACTCTAGGCGCCCGTCTGTTCCCTCTCACGTCATCCTACTCTAGGCGCCCGTCTGTTCACTCTCACCTCGTGATGAGGTCGAGGAGAGCGTCAGTCTTCTGTGGATTAAATTGCTTTTTTTTTTGTTTTGGCCGGGCGTAATACTAGAGTCAATACTAAGAACATGTCTTTAGTCGGTTCAAAGCTTGGCTCAGAGATCCCGTTACTCGACTCAGTCGGATTACTGTCAGTGGTATTGTAAGTGTCGGTACATTAGAGTGATTAGATCACGTGATAGAGATGTCAATGTTGTAATTTGAAGAACGTATCAAGTACCAAGAACCAACATGTGAAAGAGAAAAAGCCAATCACTTGTTTGGCAAAGACATTGGTGTTAAAAGATAAAATCACTCATTGAAAAATTGTGATGGGATGCCCCTCGCCCTGTCAACATGAACTATCTTCCACCGCCCCCCC
>MUZC01000352.1:81752-94973 GCA_002072015.1 Radix auricularia | reverse complement strand
GTCCAGACATCCCCTAGAGTCCAGACATCCCCTAGAGTCCAGACATCCCCTAGAGTCCGGACATCCCCTAGAGTCCAGACATCCCCTTGAGTCCAGACATCCCTTAGAGTCCAGACATCCCCTAGAGTCCGGACATCCCCTAGTGTCGAGATATCCCCTTGAGTCCAGACATCCCCTAGAGTCCAGACATCCCCTAGAGTCCAGACATCCCCTAGAGTCCGGACATCCCCTAGAGTCCAGACATCCCCTAGTATCCAGACATCCCTTAGTGTACAGAGGGTCCATTGTCCCCCCCCCCACCATACATCGGAACCTAGACATACCCAAAGTCTCAAGAAATAGTCAATGGACTCGGCATTTTCCAATGTCAAAATATACCCTCATATTCCGGCGCACCGATTATTTTTAACCATACCTTCAGGTGAAAGATGGGATAAGAGATTGAGCCAAATCAAATTTAAGACTTTCAATTTATACAACTGCCCGCGATGATTCTCGAAAGAGTGTAGAAATAGACTTTGGTGATTTAACGACTAAACTTATATCTACATCAGTCTGCTAAGGTAGAATTTAGCAAAAATCTCAATGCATGGAGAATCATTAAATGCATGTAAGATGCTTGACGTATATAAAATTAGGAAACTGTTGAACGTATTTAAAAACAACGACAAACATAAGTTTTCTAACAACAAATGACGGGGTTAGAGGTAAGAGGGGATTATTCCCCGCTACTAAACGATTCGCCGTTAACACGGTATCGAACTGCCAGTTAATAAAACACAATGCCGAGCTAAGATGAATCAATACATGTTAACACAAAAAAAGCTAACACCAATGATTTGTACATGACAAGCGAGGTAATCGATATCAAACAATCCCGCCAGCAGTATCGACTACATAATACTGCTTATGTTGCGATTCTTAAATTCACAGGCAGTGGCGTAGCTACGGGAGGGGCAAGGGGGGGGAAATTCAAAGTCCCACCGGGGCCCCACTTGAGGGGGTCACCACAATCACAAAATTAGTGTCTGAAATTCTTTTTTACATTAAATATTACGCTTCCACCATGGATGTGGGGCCCCCAAAGATGTTGAGTCCCCTGGGCCCCCAAACCCGTACAAATTCTAAGCTACGCCCCTGATCACAGGCGACGGCTTCTCAGTTTATCCAGTTTGCTGAATACAGCAAGGTATAAAATACGATAGCTACAACTATCTGACACAGTTTGCTGAATACAGCAAGGTATAAAATACGATAGCTACAACTATCTGACACAGTTTGCTGAATACAGCAAGGTATAAAATACGATAGCTAGAACTATCTGACATAGTTTGCTGAATACAGCAAGGTATAAAATACGATAGCTAGAACTATCTGACACAGTTTGCTGAATACAGCAAGGTATAAAATACGATAGCTAGAACAATCTGACACAGTTTGCTGAATACAGCAAGGTATAAAATACGATAGCTAGAACTATCTGACACAGTTTGCTGAATACAGCAAGGTATAAAATACGATAGCTACAACTATCTGACACAGTTTGCTGAATACAGCAAGGTATAAAATACGATAGCTAGAACTATCTGACACAGTTTGCTGAATACAGCAAGGTATAAAATACGATAGCTAGAACTATCTGACACAGTTTGCTTAGAACTATCTGACACAGTTTGCTGAATACAGCAAGGTATAAAATACGATAGCTAGAACTATCTGACACAGTTTGCTGAATACAGCAAGGTATAAAATACGATAGCTAGAACTATCTGACACAGTTTGCTGAATACAGCAAGATATAAGATACGATAGCTAGAACTATCTGACACAGTTTGCTGAATACAGCAAGGTATAAAATACGATAGCTAGAACTATCTGACACAGTTTGCTTAGAACTATCTGACAGTTTGCTTAGAACTATCTGACACAGATTGCTTAGAACTATCTGACACAGATTGCTTAGAACTATCTGCCAGTTTGCTTAGAAATATCTGACAGTTTGCTTAGAAATAGCTGACAGTTTGCTTAGAACTATCTGACACAGATTGCTTAGAATTATCTGACATTTTGCTTAGAACTATCTGACACAGTTTGCTTAGAACTATCTGACACAGATTGCTTAGAACTATCTGACAGTTTGCTTAGAACTACCCGACACAGTTTCCTTTCATGTTATGTCTAAGCGATGTATCGTCTATGAGAAGTCATCGTCATCATCAATCCCGTGTCCGTTGTGGTCGTTAGAGGGGGGGGGGAGCGCATGGACACAACAAGAGGCAACGATCTCCACATTTGCTTATCTTGAGCGGCGGCCAATAAATTCAATAATTTATTCAATCTCACCACTGTCCGTTTCTTTATGTTGTCAAACCAACTTTTCTGCTGTCGACCTCCTCGCCGCTCACCCCCCCCCCACCTTTCTACAGTGCCTTGAAGGTGATATTGTCAGTGTATCATGTCGCAGTACATGACCTAACCATGCCATCTTACGTCCCCTAACTGTTGTTAAAATGGATTTTTGACAATAGAATTTATTCTGTCCCAGACATATTCATTGGTCTTGTGTTCTAAATAAGAGATCTGAAGAATTTTTCGCATGCCTTTGTTTTCAAATCCTTACAGTTTGTTTACAGTGTTTGCCAGAAGTGTCCACGCAGGACAATAGTTTTATCAAGAGCTCTGTATAGCCTGAGCTTTATTGGAAAGCTAATGTTTTTTGCTGTTCCATATTTTGGTTTACAGAAAGGAAGTATAAGAGTAGTGCTTGCTCTAAGTATCAAGTTTTGAACAGTGTCTCGAACTAATGACGCCCCGCCCCGCCCCTCCCTTTTGAAAATGATGAGCACAAATAGAAAGACGTCAAAGAAGTAAATTTAACATTTTACTCTAACGCAAAGTTATTTTTATTTTAAAAAAAACAAAAAAACAAAAAAACAACAAAAAAAAACAAAAAAAAACAAAAAAAAACAAAAAAACAAAAAAAACAACAAAACAAACAAATGTTAAACCAATGGACAGCGGTCATCATATTTTATATTCATTTTTAGAAAAGTTTTTTAGTTAATAAATAATATTTTGATTTATTTTTTTGTTAACGGACACAATGTGTAGTGTTTAATAAGAAGTAGTATTGTGTGGCATTACTGTGTAGGTACGGTGTTAAGAATAGAGTTGCTTTGAGATAGTGTTGTATGACAGTAGAGTAGTAGTATGAGTAGAGGATTAGTGCTACCTTCATGACATATAGTTTGAGTGGTAATATAGGATTAGCGCTACCTTCATGACATATTGTATGAGTTGAGTAATAAAGGATTAGTGCTACCTTCATGATAGATTGTTTGAGTGGTAATATAGGATTAGTGCTACCTTTATGATAGATTGTATGAGTTGAGTAATATAGTAATAGTGCTACCTTCACGATAGATTGTATGAGTTGAGTAATATAGGAATAGTGCTACTTTCCTGACAATTGTAAGAGTAGAGTAATATAGGAATAGTGCTACCTTCATGACAGATTGAATGAGTTGAGTAACATAGGAATAGTGCTACCTTCATGACAGATTGAATGAGTTGAGTAACATAGGAATAGTGCTACCTTCATGACAGATTGCATGAGTTGAGTAACATAGGAATAGTGCTACCTTCATGACAGATTGAATGAGTTGAGTAACATAGGAATAGTGCTACGCTACCTTCATGACAGATTGAATGAGTTGAGTAACATAGGAATAGTGCTACCTTCATGACAGATTGAATGAGTTGAGTAACATAGGATTAGTGCTACCTTCATGACAGATTGAATGAGTTGAGTAACATAAGAATAGTGCTACCTTCATGACAGATTGAATGAGTTGAGTAACATAGGAATAGTGCTACCTTCATGACAGATTCAGTTCTGCTGATAACACGAAAACGTCTGCGATTCTCTTACGGAGTGTTGAGCCGGTTTGGGGGAGGGGGCGGGGGATGCTTACTCACAATGACAGGTGTGAATTGTAGAAGTTTCAATTTTGTGAAGAGCTCATTGAAAATGTTAAACACAGTACGTTACAAGCAATCGCTGGAAGCTCGTCCAGTAACACAACAACGGATCACCTCGTGACGCCGGCTGCTGACGTAGCTATTAAATAATAAATGTAACGGCAACCCTACTCCCCCCACTCCCAACCAACTACACTTTCATTACAGCGATGTAGTCATGTGGAGGAAACATATGACATCGCCATGGTGTTCACATGAGATAGGTCAGAGTAGATAGTGTAAGACAGGATGACACCCCATACAGGATATGACACCCCAGACAGGATATGACACCCCAGACAGGATATGACACCCCAGACAGGATATGACACCCCAGACAGGATATGACGACCCAGACAGGATATGACGACCCAGACAGGATATGACACCCCACACAGGATGTTGAGATTAATAATACAGGTTCACTAGACCAGCTGAAAGTCAGACTTGTGGTCAGTAGACTACAGACAGACTTGTGGTCAGTAGACTACAGACAGACTTGTGGTCAGTAGACTACAGACTTGTGGTCAGTAGACTACAGACTTGTGGTCAGTAGACCACAGACTTGTGGTCAGTAGACTACAGACAGACTTGTGGTCAGTAGACTACAGACAGACTTGTGGTCAGTAGACTACAGACAGACTTGTGGTCAGTAAAGTCAGGAGTTTAAATTTCAACGTTTATACACATGGCATTGTCAATAAGCATATGGACTGATTTTCAGCGATATTACAATGCATAATGAGACCATTCCTAGAGACCAGAGTAACCACTTAACTCACATGGAGACCATTCCAAAAAACCAGAGTAACCACTTAACTAACAGTGAGACCATTCCAAGAGACCAAAGTAACCATCAAACTCACAGTGAGACCATTCCAAAAGACCAAAGTAACCACCAAACTCGCAGTTAGACCATTCCAAGAAACCAAAGTAACCACACAACTCACAGTGAGACTATTCCTAAATACCAAAGTAACTACTCAACTAACAGTGAGACCATTCCAAGAAACCAAAGTAACAACACAACTCACCGTGAGACCATTCATAGGTACCAAAGTAACAACACAACTCACCTTGAAACCATTCCAAGAAACCAAAGTAACAACACAACTCACCGTGAGACCATTCATAGGGACCAAAGTAACAACACAACTCACCTTGAAACCATTCCAAGAAACCAAAGTAACCACACAACTCACAGTGAGACTATTCCTAAATACCAAAGTAACCACTCAACTCACAGTGAGACCATTCCAAGAAACCAAAGTAACAACACCACTCACAGTGAGACCATTCCAAGAAACCAAAGTAACCACACTACTCACAGTGAGAACATTCATAAAGACCAAATTAACCACACAACTCAAGTGAGACTATTCCAAGATACCAAAGTAACCACCAAACTCACAGTGAGACCATTCCAATAAACCAAAGTAACAACACGACTCACCGTGAGACCATTCCTAGGGACCAAAGTAACCACACAACTCACAATTCCACGATACCAACAAGCTAGTCAGGGGCATCCACACCAACAGGCTGCTTCCCACTGGGCGTATCCGACACTGACGGCGGTGCTATGGAACTAAAAACTGTTGATATCAGGAAACACCCTTGAGTTGGCCACAGACAGGGCACACATTAAACACTCGGGTGAGTTACAACTGTCTAATGGACTGTGCATCCCGTCTTGTAGCACTTGCTGCTCAAATAACATTGGGGGCCACACATAAGTCTGGCTTGCTGAGTCAACCCGCCANCCCCCCCCGCCCACTCTTTGTGGTGAGGGACCATCGATTGGGTCCCCCACGCATACACACAGATCGAAGGATTGCGTGCTCATACTCGGGCAACTCTCAGCCAGGAAAGGGAAATATAGGCATGGGTTGTGGTATAGAGCTATGTCTCTGAGGACCTACAGCCATGGGTTGTGGTATAGAGCTATGTCTCTGAGGATCTACAAGCATGGGTTGTGGTATAGAGCTATGTCTCTGATGACCTACAGGCATGGGTTGTGATATAGAGCTATGTCTCTGAGGACTTAAGCATTGGTTGTGGTATAGAGCTATGTCTCTGAGGACCTACAGTCATGGGTTGTGATATAGAACCATGTCTCTGATGACCTACAGGCATGGGTTGTGATATAGAGACATGTCTCTGAGGACCTACAGGCATGGGTTGTGGTATAGAGACAATTTTCGGAGGACCTACAGCCATTGGTTATGGTATGGAGCCATGTCTCTGAGGACCTATACATCCATTTGTTGTTGCATAGAGCTATGTCTCTGAGGACCTACAGGCATGGGTTGTGGTATAGAGCCATGGGTTGTGGTATAGAGCCATGGGTTGTGATATAGAGCCATGGGTTGTGGTATAGAGCCATGGGTTGTGGTATAGAGCCATGGGTTGTGGTATAGAGCCATGTCTCCGAGGACCTACATCCATTTGTTGTTGCATAGAGCTATGTCTCTGAGGACCTACAGGCATGGGTTGTGGTATAGAGCCATGGGTTGTGGTATAGAGCCATGGGTTGTGATATAGAGCCATGGGTTGTGGTATAGAGCCATGGGTTGTGGTATAGAGCCATGTCTCTGAAGACCAACGGGACCTGAGTCGTGTAAACGACATGTTTATGTATGAACACAATAAAACAACATTAGACAGCAGACAACGTAAATAACATGTAGGCAATGAATGACTTTGCAAGAGGCTGAGAACATAAAAGACGCGATGATTCGACCGTTTCACATCGCTGTCTTCACCAAAGTGGGCGCGTGTGGTGGGGGAGGGGTTTCTTAGCGAACATATGGCGGTTATTTTAATAAGTTTAAATGTTGAAATGTTGATCTGAGCAATTTGAACGGTTTAGAGCACCAGTTTATAATGTACAGTGGCGAAACAGTAAAGTTGAAGCAGTCCTTAAATGGATTGTAAGCCAGTGGGTAAAAAATATGTTGCAATATAGTCAACACAATAGTTCGATATATCTTAAATCAATCCAATCAGTGGTAAATCATTGTAAGCTATCATACAACTGAATTAGGCAAATGGACAATTTTGTTGTAATGCCAACACATCCGATGTAACAACATTACTGTAGAAATTATTACCCAACGTAAAAATGTTACGGACTCAACGTAACTCTCAGCGTATGTATGTTTGGTTGGGAAGGCAGCTTTTCTAATTCCAATAAAAGGGCGGGCAGCTCTCAATCTTTGTTTAGAAAGAAATCTGATCTGATTAGAGTGACACCTTATACTCTCAGTCTGAGTAGAAACAAAGGGCCGCAATTAAAAAAGGGGGAGTTAAAACCAACACCAAATCACGCCTCTCACATAATTCAGCGATGTGTATTGTCAATGTTATAAAACTGACCCCACAATCGCCCAACTGACCCAAAAATCGCCCAACTGACCCAAAAATCGCCCAACTGACCCAAAAATCACCCAACTGACCCCACAATCACCCAACTGACCCCACAATCATCCAACTGACCCCACAATCATCCAACTGACCCCACAATCACCCAACTGACCCCACAATCAACAAACTGACCCCACAATCACCCAACTGACCCCACAATCACCCAACTGCCCCCACAATCACCCAACTGACCCCACAATCACCCAACTGACCCCACAATCACCCAACTGACCCCACAATCACCCAACTGACCCCACAATCACCCAACTGACCCCACAATCACCCAACTGACCTTTTAATCACCCAACTGACCCCACAATCACTCACTGATCCCACAATCACCCAAATGACCCCACAATCACCCAACTAACCCCACAATCACCCAACTGACCCCACAATCACCCAACTAACCCCACAATCACCCAACTGACCCCACAATCACCCAACTGACGCCACAATCACCCAACAGCCGGTGAACATTTGAGGTGTTTCTCCTTAAATTATTTAGTCTGCTGATGTAGGCATTTAGGCGAAACGACATTTCTATTGATGATATGTTGGTGAAGAATTATTTATTTTATACACATATGTTTTGATCCACACTTAACATAACTTCTTTCTCTATTTATTTACAGACTATTGCGATACATGCTGAGTTTTGCCATGGGCATACACACCAAGTTGTCTAACCCTTCCATGCCCACTGGTAGAGACACACAACAAGTTGTCTAAACCTTCCATACCCACTGTTGGGATACAACAAGTTGTCTAAACCTTCCATTCCCACTGGTAGAGACACACAAGTTGTCTGAACCGTCCATTCGCACTGGTAGAGACACACAATAAGTTGTCTAAACCTTCCATGCCCACTGGTAGAGACACACAACAAGTTGTCTAAACCTTCCATGCCCACTGGTAGAGACACACAATAAGTTGTCTAAACCTTCCATGCCCACTGGTAGAGACACACAACAAGTTGTCTAAACCTTCCATGTCCACTGGTAGAGACACACAACAAGTTGTCTAAACCTTCCATACCCACTGGTAGAGACACACAACAAGTTGTCTAAACCTTCCATGCCCACTGGTAGAGACACACAACAAGTTGTCTAAACCTTCCATGTCCACTGGTAGAGACACACAACAAGTTGTCTAAACCTTCCATGCCCACTGGTAGTTTTGCCACGGACGCACACAACAGGTTGTCTAACCGTCCACCCCCCCACCAATACATTTTATGCCAGAAGCAAACAGATCGATACTGTAGTCAGTATGCATCAAGCTAATCAGCCAGGGGCAAACAAGTCGCGATTACCCAGGAATCGCGATGCGATACCCAGAAAAGCAATTTGGATTCGTCGTCAAAAACCATCGGTTTTGTATCGATACGCCATGCCTATAAATATAACAAGTAGTTGTTATTTTAAGTCCAATTATAACATTCTGGTTTTGCAACTGTAATGTGGTTAATTAAAGGCGGCCGATTTGTGGAGAGATGTTCTTAAACCTGAGGAGTAATGTGTTCTTAAAACTAAGATTGGAATTATTAAAATGCCTTGTTATTCTCAGTTGTTTGCAATAACAAAACCTATTCCGTGGAGAGCATAGCCGTGTCTTTAAGCGTTAAGAAGACCAGAATGAAATAAGCGTAGAAACACTGACCAACTGAAATAACTGTAGAAATACTGACCAACTCAAATACCTATAGAGACACTGACCAACTGAAATAAACCTTAGAAACACTGACCAATTAAAATAACTGTAGAAACACTGACCAACTGAAATAACTGTAGAAACACTGACCAACTCAAATACCTATAGAGACACTGACCAACAGAAATAACCTTAGAAACACTGACCAACTGAAATAAACCTTAGAAACACTGACCAATTAAAATAACTGTAGAAACACTGACCAATTGAAATAACCGTAAAAACACTGACCAACTGAAATAACTGTAGAAACACTGACCAATTAAAATAACTGTAGAAACACTGACCAACTGAAATAACTGTAGAAACACTGACCAACTGAAATAACTGTAGAAACACTGACCAACTCAAATACCTATAGAGACACTGACCAACAGAAATAACCTTAGAAACACTGACCAACTGAAATAAACCTTAGAAACACTGACCAATTAAAATAACTGTAGAAACACTGACCAACTGAAATAACTGTAGAAACAATGACCAATTGAAATAACCGTAGAAACACTGACCAACTGAAATAACTGTAGAAACACTGACCAACTGAAATAACTGTAGAAACACTGACCAACTCAAATACCTATAGAGACACTGACCAACTGAAATAAACCTTAGAAACACTGACCAACTGAAATAACTGTAGAAACACTGACCAACTGAAATAACTGTAGACAGACGGTTAAAATTGCTGATAAACTTAAGAGTATCTTGAGTTCACTGGTCAACATAAGGACATGTGTCGTTGATCAGGGAGGGGGGCATGCTGCTTTGTTGACCAACTGAAGTACATGCAGCATTGCAGACCAACTGAAGGAACTTAAGCATCGCTGACCAACTGAAGGACATGTAGCATTGCTGACAAACTGAAGGACCTGTAGTGTTGCTGACCAACTAAAGGGCCTGTATCATTGCTGACCAACTGAAGGCTTAAGGACCTGTAACATTGCTGGCCAAGGCTAAAGGACCTGTAGCATTGCTGACCAACTGAAGGGTATGTAGCATTGCTGACCTACAAAAGGGCCTGTAGGATTGCTGACCATCTGAAGGCTTAAGGACCTGTAGCATTGCTGACCAACTGAAGGCTTAAGGACCTGTAGCATTGCTGACCAACTGAAGGCTTAAGGACCTGTAGCATTGCTGACCAACTAAAGGGCCTGTAGACTTGCTGACCAAATGAAGACTAAAGGACATGTAGCATTGCTGACCAAATGAAGGGTCTATAGCATTGCTGACCAAGTGAAGGGTCTGTAGCATTGCTGACCAACAAACGGGACTGTAGCATTGCTGACCAAATGAAGACTTAAGGACCTGTAGCATTGCTGACCAAGTGAAGGGTCTGTAGCATTGCTGCCCAACAAAAGGGACTGTAGCATTGCTGACCAACTGAAGAACATGCTGACCATTAAACCAAGTGAGGGTGTAGAGAAGAGCACTCACTCGGCCAGGCAATCGATAGATAAAGTGGGTCAGGTGACGGCCTCCATCAAACGGTGACTCACCACACGACTCGATAAAACCCTCCCTCCTCCCTGCCCAACACATCTTCCTCCAAGCCCTCAGTGATGGAGGTCATTGCATCAAGTCACTCCCCCCCCCCCAAGCCCACCCACTATATTTTAGACTCAAAACTTGACATGAGTATAGGAAGTGACGTTATCTTAAAACTTTGCACCCCAACATGTTTAAAAATAGACAACTGCAACTAGTCATTTCAAGAAGATTTAAAAATAGACAAATTATTGGCTTAGCGGACAAGTTACTTTCACTACATTAATTCACATGGCGTTATCTATTAAAATAGAGGTGTTAGAACTACTTAGAACCAATGTTCCATCTAACGTTCGTTGTTCCGTGTGCAAAGTATAATTTAAAAAAAAAGAAAAACAACTCGTGTGCTAAATTTCCACAGCATCCATTTTTTATGCATTTATTATATATCATTATAAATATCATTAGCTACCCAAACAAGCCCGAATTGATTACAAACTGGCCGTTCTGTGTCACAACTTCTTTTCTGACGCATGCCCTTCCTATCTTACTGAACTTTTGTCGGTCTACTCACCGAGTCGTCAGCTACGCTCTTCTGCAGATACACGCATTCTCTGTATTCCTAAGACAAGAACTAAAACATTTGGCGAAAGGTCATTCTTTTTGTGTGCAGCCACAATGGAATTATCTTCCATTACACATCCGTAGTATTTCAACTGCTAAGTCTTTCAAGACTGCACTTAAGACACATCTTTTCAAAATGTATTTTGAAAATTTATGAAACATTTCTTTTAATGATTAACATAGCTGATGTATAACGTCTTGTCGTTTATGTAATTAGCATGATATGAATGTTTAATTAATGTATGTATTGTTATATCCGTGTAAAGCGCTGTGAGCCCGGCTCCTAGCTGGGATAAAGCGCTATATAAATTATCATTATGTTATTTATTATTATTATTATTATTACCCCACCCTAGGTGTGCACCTGCACCCCACCCTAGGTACGTACCTGTACCCCACCCTACACGTATCTGTACTTGTGCCCCACCCTAGGTACGTAACTGTACCTTTGCCCCACCCTAGGTACGTATCTGTACCTGTACCCCACCCTACACGTATCTGTACTTGTGCCCCACCCTAGGTACGTATCTGTACCTCTCCACACCCTAGGTACGTATCTGTACCTGTACCCCACCCTACACGTATCTGTACTTGTGCCCCACCCTAGGTACGTATCTGTACTTGTGCCCCACCCTAGGTACGTATCTGTACCTGAACCCCACCCTAGGTACGTATCTGTACCTGTACCCCACCCTAGGTACGTATCTGTACCTGTACCCCACCCTACATGTATCTGTACCTGTACCCCACCCTAGGTACGTATCTGTACCTGTACCCAACCCTACACGTATCTGTACTTGTGCACCACCCTAGGTACGTATCTGTACATGTACCCCACCCTACACGTATCTGTACCTGTGCCCCACCCTAGGTACGTATCTGTACCTGTACCACACCCTACACGTATCTGTACTTGTGCCCCACCCTAGGTACTATCTGTACCTGTATCCCACCCTAGGTACGTATCTGTACCTGTACCCCACCCTAGGTACGTATCTGTACCTGTACACCACCCTAGGTACGTATCTGTACCTGTGCCCCACCCTAGGTACTATCTGTACTTGTGCCCCACCCTAGGTACGTATCTGTACCTGTACCCCACCCTAGGTACTATCTGTACTTGTGCCCCACCCTAGGTACGTATCTGTACCTGTACCCCACCTTAGGTACGTATCTGTACCTGTACCCCACCCTACACGTATCTGTACCTGTGCCCCACCCTAGGTACGCACCTGCACCAAAGTAGAAAGCCAAAAATAAAGACCAGGGGAAGCAACAATGAAATTAGGTTACTACAATAACAGATTGGTTGTCTACCCTTTTATAAGATATGTTGAGTATGGGTTCTTTCTGGGTCTATCTCAACACGGGGCTTTCATGTCACCCGCTGCAGCGCGGATGAATTCTGCGAATTAAGCTGAACTAGACTTTTTAACCAGCATTTATGTGAAGTCTCGTCAAGATGAGATGTGTGGGGATGAGATGTGTGGGGATGAGATGTGTGGGGATGAGATGTGTGAGGAAGAGATGTGTGAGGAAGAGATGTGTGGGATGAGATGTGTGGGGATGAGATGTGTGGGGATGAGATGTGTGGGGATAAGATGTGTGGGGATAAGATGTGTGGGGATAAGATGTGTGGGGGTAAGATGTGTGGGGATAAGATGTGTGGAGATGAGATGTGTGGGGATGAGATGTGTGGGGATGAGATGTGTGGGGATGAGATGTGTGGGGATGAGATGATGTGGTGGAGGTTTGGTTTCCTGGACGAACTGTTGAGTGGCATGGAAGTCATTATAAACTGTAGCATTAAATAAACGTTTTGACCTCTATGGATGTAAACATCCAGTTGGTGACAGGACAACTAGTACAGGACATGAGGTCACCAGGGACAGGACAACTAGTACAGGACATGAGGTCACCAGGGACAGGACAACTAGTACAGGACATGAG
>MUZC01000352.1:45721-80497 GCA_002072015.1 Radix auricularia | reverse complement strand
CCAAAGACGTAAAGCCCCCCCTCCCCCCGCCTCAAAACCCCTACCACTACCATTTCCTAGCTACATTACTAAGTCAACTTACCAGCTAACAAGAACCTGCTGGTTGACAAACAGGGCATCGGACAGCCGCTTCTGGGACTTACGGGGTTTGCTGGGCATCTTCACATTTCTTCATTACTGAGCACAAGTCCTGGGTGACACTTTTTTTTCTTCACAAATGAGCTCACTCGTTTATTCACTATAATCAATCCACGTATTGGTTTATCATTGCCTTGTTTTGATATTCATTAGTTTCTTTATAGAACTTATTTCAAGCACTTTCCCTCTGGTAGTGGAATTCCGATCCTTAAACTAATGATCCATTGAGGAAATACGTCGGCTTTAAACAAACACAGCCTGTCAATCTGTTGACAGTTAGCAGTCAATGTTCAGTACAGTAGTCAGTTACTCTGATGTTAAGTTCAGTAAGACCACTTGAATACAACGAGACACAGGAAACTTTTCAGTTGCCACTGCTCAAGACTTTTAACAAGTAGGTTACAAGGACATACACTACACACAACATAGATCTTATCGTCTCGCGATGACGTCAAACAACGGGCATTGTCTCAGGGACTGGGGGAGTTAAAACCCGTGACAGGGATATTGCAAGGGTGACAGGGCATTGTCTCAGAGGCATGGGGCATTGTCTCAGAGGCATGGGGCATTGTCTCAGCAACAGAGGCATGGTCTCAGTGACAGAGGGCATAATCGCCATGACATACGCATTGTCTCGGTAACCGCAACACGCGTCGCCGTTTTACGTCAGAACGACCAGACGGTAGTGACGTCATCGCCGGTATGACAGCATAACGTCAGAGACATACGCCATATTACTGCAAGGTCTTTCAGTAAACCCTTTGCTGTAATATGGGTACAACTTCTCGCATTGAGACAAATGCAGAGACTCTTTACATAGTGATCTATTCCATCATAACGACAAAACTACACCTTAAAATGTCTTACAGCTCATCTCAACGGCCCATCTCAATATACCATCTCAACATACCATCTCAACATACCATCTCAACTGCTCATCTCAACATACCATCTAAACAGCCCATTTCAACATAGCATCTAAACAGCCAATCTCAACATACCATCTAAACAGCCCATCTCAGCATACCATCTCAACCGCCCATCTCAACACAGCTTCTTCGCCTAATTTAACTTTCTTACAAGGCATGACTCGCACGCGACTGTGCAGCAGCAAGTATTTTCAAAACTTAACAATTAAAACATCATAAAAATTCGTCACCATTCGTTCAATTCAAGATGTTTCATTTGATGCTCATGACTAACACTTTAATTTTGTCTACACTTTTTGTTGGCGTAATTAGTTTTAAAATATAGCTTCTTCCCACCCAATGTTTTTTAGTGGCTGGCGAAAATTATTTTTGAAAAGTTCATTTAAAACACAAATGACGTCAATAACGTTACTGGGTGAAAGATACAAAGGTGAAAGGTTGAATTTTGATCGTCACGGTCGAGCGGTGCCGACAGAATGAGCCAGGTAAATCCTAATGTATTCCAGTGAGAACAACGGTTGGTATTGTGCTAAACATTCACCACCAGGTAGTTGGATGGGGGTGGGGGTGGGTTAAGACATAAGGATGCCAGGTCATACATGACCCGTGAGATGAAGGTCCCGTGAGATGAAGGTCCCGTATCAAATTGAGCAAGGTGATTACACAACTCACCTGTGTGTTATATAAGGGGGGATGCAACAACATGCTATGAGGTCATCTTAACTTTAAAATTTACACTCGTTAACAACTGGTTTCGGGGGGGGGGCAAAGGTATTCCAAGCAAAAGTTTGATAACTTTTTATCCGACTGATAACGAACAAGTTTGTACCACCAATAACTTCTAGATACAACGTTTCAGACACTTGAAGGAAATATTTTTTTTTTAATTGTCACGTAGATATGGAGAATGGCTTTAGCACACACCACTTCTATCTGTGGCTTTAGCACACACCACTTCTATCTGTGGCTTTAGCACACACCACTTCTATGTGTGGTTTTAGCACACACCACTTCTATGTGTGGCTTTAGCACACACCACTTCTATCTGTGGCTTTAGCACACACCACTTCTATCCCTGGCTTTAGCACACACCACTTCTATCCCTGGCTTTAGCACACACCACTTCTATCCCTGGCTTTAGCACACACCACTTCTACCTGTGGCTTTAGCACACACCACTTCTGTCTGTGGCTTTAGCACACACCACTTCTGTCTGTGGCTTTAGCACACACCACTTCTACCTGTGGCTTTAGCACACACCACTTCTATCCCTGGCTTTAGCACACACCACTTCTATCCCTGGCTTTAGCACACACCACTTCTATCCCTGGCTTTAGCACACACCACTTCTATCTGTGGCTTTACCACACACCTCTTCTATCTGTGGCTTTAGCACACACCACTTCTATCCCTGGCTTTAGCACACACCACTTCTATCCCTGGCTTTAGCACACACCACTTCTATCTGTGGCTTTACCACACACCACTTCTGTCTGTGGCTGGTGACTGACATAATTTCGTCTAAGAGCTAAGAAATCCACAATTGAACGGCAATCAGTGCCTCTTTGGTTTAACTGGACAAACAGATCTTGACAGATTATAAACGTGACACACTGTCACACGAAGCGTATTGATGAATGGACTGCCATTTCAACGACAGCCCACTACCAAAACTTTGAAGACCCCAAGGACCTTGACCGTGTTCTGCACTAGCGATCACATGACACTGCAGTTATATTAGTATTCTAATATCATTTATCAGTGCCCCGCTGTGTCCTTAGCTGTGAGATTTAGTAAAGACGGGAATTTAACCGACACAACATCCAGTGCCACAACACACAGTGCCACAAAATCCAGTGCCACAACACACAGTGCCACAACACACAGTGCCACAACACACAGTGCCGCAACACACAGTGCCACAACATCCAGTGCCACAACACACAGTGCCACAACATCCAGTGCCACAACACACAGTGCCACAACACACAGTGCCACATCATCCAGTGCCACAACTGCGTATAGTGAAGTTTAGCAACTTTTCCTAATTATCTAGGAAGTGACTAACGGAAACAAAAGTCACAGTAAGCTGCAGATTTTATGACGCCTCGCGGCCTTCAGATGGTGGCATTTATTGAAAGATCATGTCCAAGGATCAAATGACACCTCGCGGCCTTCAGATGGTGGCATTCATTGAAAGATCAGGTTCAAGGATTGTATGACCCCTCGCGGCCTTCAGGTGGTGGCATTCATTGAAAGATCATGTCCAAGGATTTTATGACACCTCGCGGCCTTCAGATGGTGGCATTCATTGAAAGATCAGGTCCAAGGATTTTATGACACCTCGCGGCCTTCAGATGGTGGCATTTATTGAAAGATCAGGTCCAAGGATTTTATGACACTTCGCGGCCCTCAGATGGTGGCATTCATTGAAAGATCATGTCCAAGGATTTTATGACACCTCGCGGCCTTCAGATGGTGGCATTCATTGAAAGATCAGGTCCAAGGATTTTATGACACCTCGCGGCCTTCAGATGGTGGCATTTATTGAAAGATCATGTTCACACATGCAATCAATAATGTTAACGGAATAAGAAATTGATAAGATATCAAATTATATAAGTTGGTACTTGACGCCATGTTGTAGATACGTCAGCTAAGACATGGCTTGGATTGGGGATTTTCTAGATGACAAAATCACTTTGTTGTGTGTGGGTGGAAGGATGGGGGGGGGGGGGGGCGTTGTCAATAAGTGGAACGATTCTCACCCAGATGTCTTGATGTTGAAATCCACGGACCAAGCAGACGAGTGGCTTGGTGAGACCCCAATTACATGTGGTCTGTCACACTCCATTGGCACGTGTGGTCTGTCACACTCCATTGACACGTGTGGTCTGTCACACTCCATTGACTACTTCACTGACCCGTTTCGTATCGGATATACTTCCTTGTGACTTCATGTCTTGGCCAACACGCATTGAGGCTGGAGGGGAATAGTTGAGGGAAGGGGGGAGGGGTCAAGGTCGTGTGTAATAAAATGTAAACGAAAGAAATGAACGAAACTTTGGTCACTTCTAGTACGGACATTTCTGGTCCAGACAACTCTGATGTTACAAGGTAGACATCCTGAGGATCCATCAAACGGACAGAATGCCGGAACATTGATCTCAATGTCTTGACATAAATACACAATCTACATTGTCCTGTGTTAGTTCAAGTAAATGCAAAGATCATATTTGTTGCTTTATTTGTTTTAAAAAAGAAGGGGGTGAGCAATTATAAAATATGGGAGGATAAACATCTTTAGTTCTCTGGTTCATTATTATCATTTCAGGAGTGTAACTTAAATAAGCTAAGTTCAGTGTATTTTAACGCGCCAACATGTTTAATTTTGACACTTAGCGGTGCAGCACTTGACCTCACTGATGCTAACAGTTCATGTGGACCTGTGCTGCCACTGATACGAGAAATTAGCCATGCGATATTGTCTGCTGCACATCAGACTACAATTGGCATGCCTTTCCTCCGTGTTTGGATTTCCACATCGCTTCTATTGTCCAATGAAATGGGAATTATAAAGCCGAATGTCCCAGTTGGGGACACGAAGGTCAAAGGTTGAATAACGCTGCAAGAGTTCATGAAAAAACTAAGAAATGGTATTGCGTGAGAATAGCTAACTTTAACAGGGGTGGGGTGGGGGTGGTATTATGTCACAATCATAAACCAAAACATCGCTTCACCCAAAGAATCTCTCGTGTAGCTATCGACTGTAAACCTAAACCTAATGTCTTTTGCGCCACTAAGATGGTAGTGCTGTTTTAGCCCCTGAAACCTAGTCCGACCCCCTTATGTCACCTGACGACCATTAAATAATAATGTCAGGTCGGCCACTACGACCTCAATGACATGTCGGCCAAACTTAAGTCCAATGTCAAAGCTCTCAATGTCATGATATCAACTGACGGCCACTTAATGCCAGGTTAAAGGCTACAGCTCATCCTGACCACCAGAGTTCAAACAAACCAAGTCCTTGATGGACACACATAATATTTATTACTTCAGCAATACACACTGATCTAACACACAGCAATAACTGTAGTAACTATTCGCAGGAGAACTACATTTAGTTTTAGACACTCATCTCGATGTCAAACAAATGACCGACATAAAGAACTCGATAATATTTCTTAGATAGACGCAAATATAAACACATCGAATATTAGGACACACATCAACTCGATACTAATTCCTAGATTGAGGCATATATAAACACGTTGAATATTAGGACACACAAACTCGATACTAATTCCTAGATTGAGGCATATATAAACACGTTGAATATTAGGACACACATCAACTCGATACTAATTCCTAGATTGAAGCATATATAAACACATCGAATATTAGGACACACATCAACTCGATACTAATTCTTAGATTGAGGCATATAGGCACATCGAATATAAGACGGACACACATGAACTCCTTACTAAATCTTAGATTGACGCATATATAAACACATCGAATAGTTGACGGACTCACATTTATTCGATACTATATCATAGCATGACGCATGTTAGAACATCAAATTGTTGACGGATACTCGTGTCAACGATTCCTGTCCTTTATCCTGGATGGACACGGCTGAGGGGGGAAGGGTGTTATCCCCGACGGTGTTGCCGTCAATATAACTCATGATTTATTAGTAGACTGTCCTCCGAAGTCACACTTACAGCAACACTTGGACCACTCCAGTAACAGGTCTACGCGCGCCCCAGACATTCCAGGCCGACAAAACGACTATCTCAAGACCAACAGCACGCGGCACTGACACGGCCAACAGGATCAGCTGTGTGACGACCTTCACATTGCTCAGCTGTCCGGACTTCCAAATTAAATATCACTCTGGGGACCACAATTATGAGGGTCCGCCAATTGAAGTACTTGACCCCGAGTGACCGTGTCTGCATAGATGATTATACAGCTGTTCATTTTGATCTGGATAATCTAATTTGTAAAGTAAACCAGGATGCGGGAACACAAGATTCGGTATCAGGGGCGTCACTAGGGAATGCGGGTGGTGCGGACAGCACCGGGTGGACACATTCAAAAGGGTCGACGCCAAAATGTAAAATTCTGTATGTTCCCGTAATTTGGCACTGACAGACTCGGAGAAGGTCTATGGGGTAAGTCATGAGGGGGTAACACCATCAGCCATCGCACTGGGTGACACCAACCCTAGTGACCAGAGGCGTCACTAGGGTCGGTGTCACCCGGGGAGGTAGCTCATGGTATCACCTCTCACGATTTAACTCCTCAGAGTTTTCCAGTGCCAAATAACAGGGATGTTAAGAATTTTACAGTCCGGTGTCACCCCCCCTGATGGTGTCACCCGGGGTGGCCCGCCCCCACCGCACCCCCTAGCGACGCAACTGTTTGGTATCAAATTTTGAAAACCGTTGAATGAAATCTCAAGGGAATCATTTTGTTGTCTAACAGAATGGAACTGATTCCCAGTGAGATCAAATGCCAATCTGTAAAGGGAAGCAAGCCACAAGCATCGTACCCTCTAAAGTTCGTTGGTCCGTGAGCTAATTAGAAAAAGCCATGTGCAAAATTGCACAGCATCATTTTTAAGCAATATTTTATACAATTAGCTGCGCGGTATTTCTTAACTGCTGCGCGACGTTGGTCAGACATCTGCGCGGACGCAGCTTAAATGGAACATTGGCAACGACTCTGTGTGACGCATCAACCTCGACAGTCGGCTCGGGGTTTAACACTTCATCACGTTCAATATTGTTGACCATGTTCACTGAGGCGGAGTCGTAGGATGACCGTAGAGGCCAGGAGCAAGGTCCATCAACATAGGTGTCAATAAGGAAATCAAGAACTCGCTCTCTATGCTTTAAATTGTTAGAGAGAAAACAAGTATAAGATATATTTTTTAATAAAACATTATATTTGTCAAATTCATCTTAAAATTCAAGCACAATGGATTAAAAGCAAAACCAAAGAGTTTATCAAAACCAAAGAGTTTATCAAAACCAAAGAGTTTATCAAAACCAAAGAGTTTATCAAAACCAAAGAGTTTATCAAAATCGTCAAAACGTGTCGTCATTAAAAATGACTTCTGTCAGTGAATGTCCTTGAAAGCATACACGCCTCTCTGTGATGTATTCGTCAGTCTATAGCAAGCCTGTGGTTTTACTCAGACTCATCTCATCCAAGCTCACTGCATGAGTGTAGACCAAGGGTTGCTATTGATCTACAGTGGACGGCATGCGGTCAGTCATGTCCAGTACTGCGGCCGGGACGACATACTACGGTAAGTTTTTTCTTTCCACATGTGTATAAATGAATCGTTGAACACGAGAGCAGAGATAACACGTCACAGCTTAGTTTTTTTTTGTGTTAATTCTTTTTGTGCAATGAGAATGTCGTACTTCAACTTTGTACTGAGAATGTCGTACTTCAACTTTGTACTGAGAATGTCGTACTTCAACTTTGTACTGAGAATGTCGTACTTCAACTTTGTACTGAGAATGTTGTACTTCAACTTTGTACTGAGAATGTCGTACTTCAACTTTGTACTGAGAATGTCGTACTTCAACTTTGTACTGAGAATGTCGTACTTTTACTTTGTACTGAGAATGTTGTACTTTTACTTTGTACTGAGAATGTTGTACTTTTACTTTGTACTCAGAATGTTGTACTTTTACTTTGTACTGAGAATGTTGTACTTTAACTTTGTACTGAGAATGTTGTACTTTAACTTTGTACTGAGAATGTTGTACTTTAACTTTGTACTGAGAATGTTGTACCTTAACTTTGTACTGAGAATGTTTTACTTTAACTTTGTACTGAGAATGTTGTACTTTAACTTCAACTTTGTAATTAGAATGTTGTACTTCAACTTTGTAATGAGAATGTTGTACTTCAACTTTGTAATGAGAATGTTGTACTTCAACTTTTTAATGAGAATGTCATACTTTTACTTTGTACTGAGAATGTTATACACAAGTTGTAATATGGGCAGTCGGTGTACATGAACGGTGAACTACCGCTAGAAGTGGACCGTAAACCTCTCGGGGTGACGTCCCCAGGTGTGTACAGCCAGGTAAAACGAGTGCGAGAACACAAGGTAGGCGGGCTGTAATCTAGCAAGGTATATGAGTCACATTTCTTTTGAAAGCCGACACTTTCTTTAGCATATTACTTTATATGGTTAACAGCATTCAAAGTACATCACAATATCAGGGGACATAATTATACACAGAACAATAATCGGGGGTGGGGTGGGTATACACGCTACAATACTCGGGGGTGGGGTGGGGAGGGGTTATTTACGGCACAATACTGGGGGTGCAGGGGTTATTTACGGCACAATACTGGGGGTGCAGGGGTTATTTACGGCACAATACTGGGGGTGCAGGGGTTATTTACGGCACAATACTGGGGGTGCAAGGGTTATTTACGGCACAATACTGGGGGGACATGAGTTATTTTCGGCTAAATACTGGATATAAATATTTCTTATTTACTACCTGGCCTGTATGTGGTGACTCCAAAACATGGGAACCATCGGATACTGGCTGGACTTGACGGGATGGTGATGCCCAGCGATGGAGTGATGGCGGGTTGATGATATCAGTTGCTGGGATGATGGAATCGGCGGATGGGTGGATGGAGGTGGATGAGGTGATCTATTGTGTGGGTGGTTAACTCGTGAACGAGAGGTCATCAACAGACGTGGTCGGTCAGCAGATTCTATGGAATAAGATTGATATCTGCAACGATTTCCTGAAAGTTGATGGGTTTCTGAGGTTTGTCCTTGGTTGGCAGGGAGCTGACCTTGGTTGGCAGGTAGCTGACCTTGGTTGGCAAGTAGCTGACCTTGGTTGCCAGGTAGCTGACCTTGGTTGTCAGGTAGCTGAACTTTGTTGCCAGGTAGCTGAACTTTGTTGCCAGGTAGCTGACCTTGGTTGTCAGGTAGCTGACCTTGGTTGCCAGGTAGCTGTCTGTAGCTGGCAGGTGAGCGACTGTAACTGTCCGAAAGCTCGCGGTGGCCGTGCATGTATTGTAGATGAGTGTAGCACGGGTAACGGCGTTGGTCCATTGAATATCCACTGAGCGTTTACATTGTTTCACATGCCACTTGGGTGAACGGTGATGTAACTTGAACTGTTCCCCTGAGACTTGTCAGTCGATCATTTTTATCGACGGCTCAAAGTCACATCAACACTAGGTTCAACAAGAGGTTCAACATCAGGTTCAACAAGAGGTTCAACACTAGGTTCAACAAGAGGTTCAACACTAGGTTCAACAAGAGGTTCAACATCAGGTTCAACAAGAGGTTCAACAAGAGGTTCAACACTAGGTTCAACAAGAGGTTCAACATCAGGTTCAACAAGAGGTTTAACACCAGGTTCAACGTATTCAGCATCAGGTTCAACACCACGATCATCAACCGCTCTAACGATGTCGTAACAGTGTCACACACACACAAATGAACCTTGGAAATGTCTCTTCCACTGACTAATAATTAAAATTGTCCAATTTCTATATCCTTGACCATTGACCACACACGGTCTATATTTTTATCCGGAATAAAGAACTTCGTCGGTCAAATCAACACATCGCCATAATCTATAACACATCACCCACAAATATCAGCGGTCATCAGAGCCGTGTCACTGGAGGGCCACCAGGGGAACCTGGTTACAATTAACACACTCTCTCGCTCGTCACGTGACAGACTTTCTTTTTTTTTTAGGTCAGGGCGTGCATGACTCAAACATGGGGTGGCACCGGCTGGCACTGCTCTTGAATGTGACAATGTCACATATTGTGCTCAATCCCAAGATCTAATTTTAACTAGTTGGGATGTGGTACGACACATGCTAAACGCCAAGATCGACTCAAAGTAGTCGTCTTTAACGGCGAATGGTGTCAGGGGCGTGTCGCAGAATGAACTCAGCACGGCGTGAGTCTCCCCCCATCTCTTTCGACACACACAAAGACACGACAATAAAGAGGGGACGATCTCTAATTGACCCCAACGCACAAGGGAGGCAACACAATTTAATGACGAAATCGGCTGGGAATTTTGTTTCCCCAGTTCCTTCCCTTGATCTTTGCGCGGAAGTCAAGGGAAATGAAGTGTTTAACCACCCGGTACGGACAAGTGGCTTCTATACACACTATACTGTTACTATACTATTTGAGATATCAACTTTTAGCTCAAGATGAAGCCAACGGCAAGAATCAAGTGTGAAATTGTGATACAACGAGGACAAAGTAACTTACTCGGCACTGATGGTAAAGCTATTCAATTAGCCCCTAATGGTTTGGTAACTAACAGGTTTAATCTGTACACACCATCCTCACCCTTACAACAGCACGACCCCCTCCCCTCCCACCCCACACCACAACTAACAATAAACCGCAAGTTCAATCCCCACTCACCCAAGTACAGAGTTCCACACTACCAAGGACCCGCCCCCTCTTTGACTGTTGATTTATGAATATACTGACATTTACATGGGCCGCCTGGGACCTACTCGGGACAAGGGGGGGGGGGGTTCCCACAGGCAAGTCAGTCACGTGGTCTAGGTCCACGTGGAGTAGGTACCAGGTGTGATCAACATTGGTCAAAGTAGAACAAATTGTCCTTTGTGGTGTAACACATCACGAAGGCGGGGGAAGCGGTGCTGAATTAACAATAAGACAAGGCTGACATCCTTGCTAGTTGGCTAACATCTTTGTTAGTTGGCTAACATCTTGGTTAGTTGGCTAACATCTTGGTTAGTTGGCTAACATCTTGGTTAGTTGGCTAACATCCTGGCTAGTTGGTTAACATCTTGGTTAGTTGGCTAAAAATGTTGTACCAATTTGGTTCTTATGATGACGACATTAGGGTATAGTGCAGACCTCTCATTTAAATGATATAAATGAACAGTTTGCCTGACTTTAAGACCACTCTAAATTACTCGACGAATTCTTTAAAGTTATAATAATGAACTTTACAGGACCGAGCCAACCAAGGGAGCCATTAAAAAGTGACAAGATGTCTGACGGAGCCAACCATGACAGCCACCGTAAAATGTACAAGATGTCTGACCGAGCCAACCAAGGTAGCCATAATAAAGTGTACAAGATGGCTGACCGAGCCAACCAAGTTAGCCATAATAAAGTGTACATGATGTCTGACCGAGCCAACCAAGGGAGCCACCGTTAAGTGTACAAGATGTCTGACCGAGCCAACCAAGGGAGCCACCGTTAAGTGTACAAGATGTCTGACCGAGCCAACCAAGGGCTGCCATAATAAAGTGTACAAGATGTCTGACCGAGCCAACCAAGGGAGCCACCGTTAAGTGTACAAGATGTCTGACCGAGCCGACCACGAGAGCCACCGTTAAGTGTACAGATGTCTGACCGAGCCGACCGCGAGGTCCCAGCTCCGGGAGCTACGTTCACCTGCCGCCAACAGGAGTATAAACTACCTGAAAGTGAGTGTCTAGTTTACTACAGGTCTGATCCCCCACCACCACGAACCCCGCTCTCGATCCCCAGGGGGTTCTTATCTTCCCACAGACGTAAAAAAACTCTTGACATATGATAGGGTAAGTGGAACTGTTCGGCACCTCTGCGGGGAGGGCGGGGGTGGTATACATGTCCGAAGTAGAGTCAGTTTCAGCTCAGTAATTTCACACAAGTAAACAATTATGATAATATATGGCGTCTAATAGAACACAAATAATATCTTAGTGTGATGCATCGTCTCAAGCTACAAACATGGGTAGACTACTGGTCAAACTACAGACATGGTCAAACTAAAGACATGGTCAAACTACAGACATGGTCAAACTACAGACACGGTCAAACTACAGACACGGTCAAACTATAGACATGGTCAAACTAAAGACATGGTCAAACTAAAGACATGGTCAAACTAAAGACATGGTCAAACTAAAGACACGGTCAAACTACAGACACGGTCAAACTACAGACACCGTCAAACTACAGACACGGTCAAACTACAGACACGGTCAAACTACAGACACCGTCAAACTACAGACACGGTCAAACTATAGACATGGTCAAACTACAGACACGGTCAAACTACAGACACCGTCAAACTACAGACACGGTCAAACTATAGACATGGTCAAATTACAGACACGGTCAAACTATAGACACGGTCAAACTATAGACATGGTCAAATTACAGACACGGTCAAACTACAGACACGGTCAAACTACAGACACGGTCAAACTACAGACACGGTCAAACTACAGACACGGTCAAACTACAGACACGGTCAAATTACAGACACGGTCAAACTACAGACACGGTCAAACTACAGACACGGTCAAACTACAGACACGGTCAAACTACAGACACGGTCAAACTACAGACACGGTCAAACTGTCAAACTACAGAAAAGGTAATTCATTAAAAATTTAGCCAAATGCAAAGTTCTTTCAGCCATCGACAATCCTAAAGCGACCCCAGCTCTGACCAGTTTCTAGTCTAGTTGAGTCAATGACCAGGCACTGACCACTGCGATGGTTTTGTTGAGTCCACGGCCGGGAAAATATCACGTCTCTGAGTTTTTTTTTTTTAATATAATGAATTTCTGTTAAAATTTAAAAAATGAAACCCTGACCTAATACGTAGCGATGTGAAACGAGGAACAGTTTGAGAACCTCTTCGGTCTTAAAGATAAAACTGAAATAAAAACTCACACAAAAGAGCAAGAGCGATAACTCCCGAAGCTTGTTGGCGCTACCCCCCCCCCAATTGGCTCCCCTTGTTAATGAGCATTAAAGCCAACATTAATCCAGGCGCCTCAATTTTGTTCTTTACCCCGTCTCTAGTTTTTGTACAGCGAAGGCTGGTGAGTTAAACCCTTTAATGAAAGCCACAGCGATGCTCAGTACAGCTGGATTCGGGAGGGGGGGATTACTTCATAAACACGCAATGTTAAGTTTTTTTTTTGTTTGTATGATTTTTTTTTCAAGATACCAAATGTACCGACAGCTAATACTAACATGCCATTAGCGCCTGTTGCAGTTTCTTTCATAGAAGTTTCTATAATATAAAGTAGAGTGGATTAGTGCAACAATGGTCTGTGGAGATTACCCCAAAATAAACCGTAGAGACTCCAGAAGGTACAAAGGATGAGACAAGTCAGACCACATTAAACCGGCACTTAGGGATCTACACTGGCTTCCAGTGGCTGAAACAATATACCATAATATTCTGTCTCTATCTTCTGGCTCTATGAACTGATCAACGCCGCAGTATTTGAAGGAATTAACATCGGAACATGTATCAATGCAATTTTCTATGCAGTCTTTTCTGAAAGTTCCCAGTATGTATGACATAGGAGAAAGTTCTTTAGAGCGATAAAAAAAAGTTGAATCGGGACAGCAACATTGTGGAACAGTCTTCAAAATTGTGTGAAAAAATTGTTAATAAATTTATCAGTTTTACGGCAAATTGAAGACTTTATATTTATTTGATAGAATACTTAAACACCAAAACGCAACAGTCAATTAAGCTAGTCTGGCATGGAGCATGGATAGTGTCTAGCGCTAGAGAAGAAAACGTCCATTCATTTTAAAAAAATAAAAATAAACACACACATAGCCACCAGCAACTTCAATGCTAACATTCCTATTTAAACCTAACTTCAATGCTAACATTCCTATTTAAACCTAACTTCAATGCCAACATTCCTATTTCAACCTAACTTCACAGAACAAAGTATTTATTAAACAATGCTCAACAGACAATGTACGTGAGACAACGCACATAGCACAAGCAGATAACACAAGCACATGACACAAACACATAACACAATGCACATAACACAACGCATATAACACAATGCATAATCTCACAACCAACATCTCGTCATAGATCTATACATCTCACAATCCTGCTAATCGGTAATTTTCTAAGCGTTGCTTTAGAGCACATGCCACCCCAACCCCACATTGCCTATGTTTTTGTATTGTGTGTGTGTGTGTGTGTGTGTGTGTGTGTGGAGGGAGGGGGCGGGGTAAGGGGGCAGATGTCCAAGTGCTACACAGCTAACTTGCAGTCCCAAATGGCGCTCATGTTCCCCCAAACGCAGACTCGGGTTTCCTTTACATTAGAGATGTATTCGAGAGTACCGCGCACAGTACAAGTTCTCACACCCAACGATAGGTCAAGGCTGTCACGTGGTACATTTCTACCTACAGACGGCTATTGTAGCCTTGTATCATCTCTACAGTTGGCGATGGTCGCCCTTGGGGAGAGGCGCCTGAGAGTGGCAGTTACGATTAGTGTTTACATTAAAGACCATGAAAAATAACGGCCATCTCTGCTCAGATAAATCAGTACTTTATCGGCCCGTAAAAATCGAAAAAGTCTATAGACATTCTCTAGAAGAAGTTTAAGATTATAAGTTAGACATTTATTAACGAAATGGCATTCACATTACAATTACGTTAATTGCATAAACCTTGAAGTTACAGTCACGAGTATTTATCACCCTTACAGACACGTGTCTTGTATCAACCTTACAGTCACGGGTATTGCATCAACCTTACAGACACAACGGGTATTGCATCAACCTTACAGTCACGGGTATTGTATCAACCTTACAGACACGTGTCTTGTATCAACCTTATAGTCACGGGTATTGTATCAACCTGACAGACACGTGAATTGTATCAACCTTACAGACACGTGTCTTGTATCAAGCTTGCAGTCAAGTACATGTGTTTACAGCCAAGAGAGAATCCCAAAACAAATTAAAACATTTGATCCTTGTTTACATTCATAAATACGGAAACTTTGACACATCAGAAATCACGTGACTCAAACATTAGAAATTGCTTTTTTAAAGAGTTTGTTCTTGTGATTTAATTTCTTCCAACAACCGTATCTTGTATGGCCACTGGTCACAGTTCTAATGTCACAGCTCCGGCAACCTTGACCTGCACAAAGTCATGGCGACCGCACGCGTGCTGCTGGTACGGTACCAACAGCAACAATCTGTTACCACATCAACGCACCTTGCAGCCGACACAATGCAATAGAATTAGATCAATGTCATGAACATTGAAGTGTTCTCCACCTTCAGTTTTACTAAATAGAATCGCCTTACACATTTAACTACCCTTTTTTTAAAATTTAACGATACATATACCAAGATCTGGTAGAGCAAATGACCCCATATTGACACAAGACGAAACAGACAAGAGACAGAGAGCAAAGATACAAGAGACAGATGTCTAAACTGAAATAATGGCTTTTTCTGCTGGCTCTTTTAACTCTAATAAAATGAGCCAACCCGTTAAGAGGGAGGGTTAGTCAAATAGATTAAACTGAATATTCGCATATTTCAGACTCAGATTTTATTTAAGACGAGCAACAAAGCCCGTCCAAGGACGTTCCGCCTTCGTTTCGGTGGCATGTTGTACCTCCCCTCCAACCGCCATCTCGACAGGCCATAAAAGTGCATCACGTCAAAAATACTGTTCGTAATATTTATAATAAATAACCTGTATATTTGTTTATAAATTTATTAATATTAATTAAATTTGATTTTTTAAAAATTCCTTACTACACTGATATCCGGATACTATTCGGATCTGCGATAAGTATTTGCCGATTCCGGATAGTGGCGAAAATCTTGATATATGTCTGTTTATAATTATAACTTATATAGTTGATATATTTGACTTGGGCCATCGCTTTCCACGTTCAATTCACACACTTCAGAATTAGAATTTTTAATTAATGACGAAATATGTATCACAACAGAATTTAACAAATACCCCCACCAAGAGACAAATACTCCCACCAAGAAACAAATACCCCCACCAAGACACAAATACCCCCACCAAGAGACAAATACCCCCACCAAGAGACAAATACCCCCAACCAAGACACAAATACCCCCACCAAGACACAAATACCTCCAACCAGAGACACAAATACCCCCACCAAGACACAAATATCCCCACAAAGACACAAATACCCCCACCAAGAGACAAATACCCCCACCCAGATTATTCCCCCACCTTGAGACAAATAACTCCGCCAAGACACAAATACACAGACACAGAGACAAATACCCCACCCAGTCACAAATACCCCCACCAAGTCACAAATACCCCCCCCACCCAGACACAAATACCCCCACCCAGACACAAATACCCCTACCAAGAGGCATAGAAAAGCAAGGAATTTCCCAAGAATTCTCTTTCTTCACCATTCCCCTAATTTTGTCCGCACCTGACCCATCTTCCATTATCTCCTTTTCCCATCTTCTGTCTGCAAGCGCATTGTTCTAAAGGTGAGTGACGCATGAATCGCAGTCTTACCTTTTGCCATCTTCTCTATGTGCCGCAAGTCAAGGGTCACATTTTATTGATAAAAAAATTACTCACGCTTAATTAAGAAAAATCTTGAGTTTTAAGTTATAAGGACTTGTTCGTCCATTGTGGTCGACGAGGACCATTCTCATGATACTGGCCATGAAATGTGGCAGCTTGGTGTGTCCTTTGGTGGCTTATGAGACAAACCTTGAGTTATAAGAACTTGTTCGTCCATTGTGACATTCTCATGATACTGGCCATGAAATGTGGCAGCTTGGTGTGTCCTTTGGTGGCTTATGAGACAAACCTTGAGTTATAGTAACGTAGGCCCCGATGTTAAAGATGTTTGATTTTATATGGCAGACGGCGATTAAACTTCATGCTTGACTGTCGACGTAAACGTGGAATTTATAAATAGCCAATGTAAGCATATAACAGCCGAGGTAAACATACAATTTAAATAGGCAATGTAAGCATATAATAGCCGAGGTAAAAATAATATATCAAATGTAAACATAAAAAAGCCAATATGAAAACATAATTATAGCATAAACATATAATAGAGATATAAGCATATATAGCCGATGTAAGAATAAAATAGCCCTTGTAAACATAATATGTCGGAAGTAAACATATAATAATCCATGGAAGCAGAATATGGTGAAAAAAACAACAACATCCAATTAGCTACATCTAGCGACAGCACCATATTTTCCCGGCGCCCCAAACGCAGTCTCAGGCGCCAGCACCACAAACCGTGACATCACCCCCCCCCCCCACACACACACACTACTCGGCGTACGACCCCGGTGACCCACGATGATAAAGATCATAAACTGTGAGATATTGTGCAGCATGTAATATGTAATCCGCAACTTTATGTCACGGTGGGCTTACAGTTGGGAGGGTGGGAATTCCCCAAGCAGACCTCCACGGCGGACAGATCGTCTGCTCACGGATAATGGTAACAAAAATAAAAACTTCTCCAGAAACTGGCAGGAGGGAGGAGCCAATGACATCATCTAATCATAAACAATAACGTTGGGCATGTGCCGCCATAACATTGCCCCCATGCCCTGTCTCTGGGGAATGTAGGCCAAGGTCATCGTTTTTTTTCTTTACAAGGAAGTCCGCAAATCTTTACCCTATACCTGCTACATGTTATACACCTTTACACACTAATCTTTAACTCGCTATACACAACCATTCACATTTACGACACGTGCTATACACAATTATACAGTATTCTGTAAGATAAATTTAATTAGCAGTGATGACATTGCTACCCATGTTTGACTTTTTTTTATGCGTTTACCCGTTAATGATAGTTTTTATTTGTGTTAAAGATATTTTGGGCTAATAAGATGTACAAGGGTTTTCATGACGCTATTGTAAGCCTATCACATAATTAAAGGCATTAAAAAAGTAAGGTACGTGTGCATCAAAAAATAAAAACCCGCGAACCCAGGTGCGTCAGTTTGGGAGTCCCCGACAGATATTAAAAAAAGTTCCCCAGGGACCAATGCGGCCAGACAAAAGCTATTACTGTTATTAACGCTATGTTCCACATGCCTCGTTTACAAGTCATGGACCAACCAAAACGCGAGGAATGTGTCGAGTGTGGGCGAGTTCCAACTATAAACTGCTATACGTGATGTTGGAATTAGTTTCTCAAAGTCTACCCGCCGTCCCGCGAGAGCTAAGATGAGCATAAGATACAGCCATCTTGAAGCTAGTAGCTTCAATGAAATATTAACACTAGTCGGTATCTCAAAGGAATACTAACTAATTAAATGAGTTAAATTTACAGCTGCCTTGTGCGTGCATATTCGAATTCAGAATCTGTTATCTGCTGTTTTGCTTCGATATTTAAATAAAGTCAGAATGATTTTTTAAACATTTAATTTTTTTTTTATTTTAAACATAAATAACATAAGAATACAAAATAGTTGGAAGGGGGAGATCGCCCTTACCTTGTTATGTAATGATGGAAATCCACATTAGGAGCTATACTCCCAGCACTCTTCCGACGTGGCTGCGCACCGTGCTTACTGGTGCGACGGCCATGGTGCGTTCTATACAACAGTTTCAGACAGCCAGTTAACTCCAAACATTCAGACAGGAAAGCCATTGTGAGACAAAATAAAACGTCTTAGAATTTCATGTCATCGCGTCACAGAATGAAAGTCCTTGAAAATCCTGCCCTCGTGTGACAGACAGAATACAGGAATCCTATGCCATGACGCGACTGTGACACAATACATTAATTAGAACGTCATGTGACAACTTGTAAGCCACTTGAAATGTCACCAATATGATGATAGTGTCATTTTTTAGATGTCGAAATTCGTATTAGTTCACCGACAATTCTAAAACATTTACAGAATTTCATAGATTCATAGCGCTGTATTTAAAAATAATAATTTCTGCACTGAGATTGAAAGAATATCCGGATCAACGACCTTAACCTTGGCAACAGAGTTGAACCGCTGCACTGATATATCACTATGACCGCGATGGAATCACGTCAGAAAGGTCATCACCTGGAGCCGTTATCTCCCTATCAAATCCTTTGTGAGGACAGCGCTGCTAAATTGAGGTAAAACAATAAATAGAACGAAGAGCTTCAACGCGCCACTTAACTGTGGAGTCAATAAACTAAGCCAACAAAACCACTGCCAACTCGCTTTCGGATCCCTGGTATTTAAACAATGTCTCAGCAGACGATCAGAGACAGCACATGGTGGGGTGAGAGAAGGTGGGTTTAAAATTCGCCGCGTCGTTTTAAAACCAAAAGACATCACACCTTCACGTGGGCAGAGATATCAAATATTTGATCTCATTACGTTAGAGTCGCTAACAATAAACTCAATTTGATGCCTTTGGCCGTTTTTTAAAATATGAAATGACTTTTAAACATCCTAAATAATTGTAAGTACATGTGTCTAACATGCTTTTTTAAAACCAAGTCTAAGACAATATTGTAAAGTCCTTATGTTGCGAAACTCAATGACTTAAATTCTTTTCTTTCTTTATATATGATGGTCGTTTAAACAACGCAATACATGGTTGCCCAGATGATACGTCAAGTACCGCAAAGAAACGTTACATATACATGATCCGGATACTAATGCCTAGCTGATATAGGCGCTAATCGTCTTGAAAATAACACTGACATGTTGGATGCGTCGTATTTTCTTTTGTTCCACGAGAAACTAACTTTCATTAGAAGTGTAAATGAATAGGCTATGTTTGATTCTTCTGTGAAAAAAGGAATGTTAAGAAAATAAAATAATACCAGGGTCTAGAAAAAGAAAATAAACCCGAGGTGACCTAAGCTGGCAAGAGACTGGCGCGCGTCTCTTATTTGTCGGGTCATATCTAGTCACAGAACAATCTAAGATCTGACATGCTCTACAAATCAGAACAATATGATTCAAAGAAATTTAACACGAACAAGTCTATGCACGGTGTGACAATCACTGAATACCATTTCTGCTATCAAATTCCCAATCATCTTTACGAAGTTAACATGTAGTGAATGGAAAATTTGAACAATTCCTACAAATGATTTTGTCGATTCGCGAATAAAGCACTTCCTCCACGAGGGAGAAAAAAAATCACATATTAAAGACAGAAATTTATTTTTGTTCGTAATGCACAGAATCTGTTGATTGCTATAAAAGGGGATTCCTTTTCTTTAATATCAGTGTGCATGATTCTGGTGCGCAATTATAGTGCGTTGCTGCCAACTAACCTACACCTAGAGAAATCTATATTAAACAGGAAAACGCAACGAAATAAAATGACAGTCATCAATAAAACACAGGTTTAACACAATCTGTTAAACCGAAGTTAAACAGCAGACTTATTGTTTAAAGTTAAACGTCGGCTACTTAAAACAACGTGAACACGAGCCAACTTTACCCAGTTTGCGAATCAGCCATTTATTAAAACAAGTTAAAATTCAGCAAATCAATACAAACTAACATTTAGTTAACACAATGTGAGAATTCCTTATTTCACACAAGTTAAGATCATCTATTTAACACAATGTGAACATCCGTTATTGAACACACGTTAAGCATCAGCTATTTCCAGGTAGCACAGTTTACACACCAACACAAAAATATGCACATTCACCATTTTTTTCATTCTCAGGTGTCTGCTTTTTTTTTTTTTTTAAACCTCAAATTCCTTTAAATTTGAAATCTCTTCCAATTTTTAAAATGTGTGTGTCATTGTGCCATTGTGTCATTGTGTCATTGTGCCATTGTGTCATTGTGTCATTGTGCCATTGTGTCATTGTGTCATTGTGTCATTGTGTCATTGTGCCATTGTGTCATTGTGTCATTGTGCCATTGTGCCATTGTGTCATTGTGTCATTGTGTCATTGTGTCATTGTGTCATTGTGTCATTGTGTCATTGTGCCATTGTGTCATTGTGTCATTGTGCCATTGTGTCATTGTGTCATTTCATAAACTTCCATCGTGCTTTATCCTTGGTGTTGAAAGAGTAAGTGACGTAATTTATGGTACTGGAGTCGGAGTACTGACTCCCGGTCAGTAAAATTATCAGAATCCTGAATCCAACTGTAACCAACAGGGCTTTGAACTTTGACCTCGCGGCAAATGTCATGCGTTTACAATAGTTAAACGTTGGCTAATTAGCAATACTTAGTCTCACTCTAAGAGCGGTTCTCAACTTGTTCATTAATTCTGTGAAACTCTATGAAACAAAAGTTAAAGCATTTTCTCCCTAAAACGAAAGGAAAACATATCAATTTCCTTTATTTAAATACTAGGGGATAAGAAAAAAAATTAACACATAAATGGTAATGCCATTCGTTTGATAAGAACTTTAAAAAGCTAGAACTATGACGTCACCTACCCAACAACGAAAACTTAAACCCGGTGGTGCATACCAAATTGAATGTGTTAAAACAATACGCTTGTTGAATAAAATATCTTGAAGAATCTTTGTGTCCTTTCTCCGGCGAAACTAACGACTTGAGGGAAACAATAATCCAAGACTTCAGCGGTCAGATGCTCAGATCACATGATAACCGCTATGCTATACGACAACACACATAACGCTGAGGTCATCAGGTCAAGCAGTGATGTCCACATCGGGTCAAGCTGCCACTTCCTGCCCCCACGACTGACGTGAGCAATCCCCAATTGTAAGGTCTTCAAAACAATCAGTTCAGAACATAAACACATTGGCGCTAAGGGGCCGATCTCTCGCTTTCATCTCTTTGTGTTTTACAAAACGGGATACAGTTGGCACATTTAACTGTGTGTACGTCATCAATGGTATCCCTCGTGGTCCGTCATGGGCCAGGTCTCCACACTCCACCACGCCAACATTACATACCCGCATTAGCCCGAAGTCAGCATTTGTGTGGTTAAGTTGTGCTTAGCGCTCAGAGGATACAGAGGATAGATGTCTCTAATTGTTCACCCTTACCATAAGATCCAAAGATTTCAGTTTCACCTCTCTCACGCAGCGGTTCTAAATCAGGTGATCAAATGCACCCAGCATATCAACTGTAAACCGCCATACGTTTTTACGCCCCCTGAACCATATAACGCAGCTCCCCAACTTTCAGGGGTCACTAATTCACTGATGCATTTTTTTAAACACTAATATTTTCCAATGACAGGTAAACTCCGCTCTACCATTGTCAACAAAATGAGGGGTAGGACTGCAATCAGGCTTATACAAAATTAAATGGAAAAGACGTAAACAAGGTAAAGGTTAGCCTGACCGGACGTAGCAAAACAGCGAACGTTTCGGCAAAGAGCCTTTATCAACGACTATACAAGACACAAATAAAACGAAAATAAAAATAAAAAACAACATTTTCTCCACCCCACCCCTAATTGTATTTAGAAGGGACAGAAACCTACGTGATCTTCTGGTTCGCACTCGCCTCTCCACATCACCCAACCATCTGGGTACTGTACCATGCGGCCGACTTCGGTGTAAGACATGTCCTTTTGTTGTGCAAGCCGAACAGATAAACTTCCCTAAGGGGCTATTTATGATTAAGGGTGGTTTCACCTGCGCTAGCCGCAACGTTGTCTACACCATTGTGTGTAAGCGCTGTCCTTTGAAATACATAGGAGAGACGGGACGATCTTTGTCGTGCCGAATGTCTGAACATATTAGGGCGATTACACAAGATAGACAGTGTCCCGTCTCCCGTCACTTCAATGGACGCGACCATATGGGTGTCAATGACCTGGCAGTCACTGCTATTGTCTCGTGCACAAACACACCCACGAGAGTCCAGATTGAAAACAGATTAATAGAAAATCACGGTACAATCGCACCACATGGGATGAATATTGTCTTTTCTTTGACCACCTAGGCGGTTACCCCGCCCACTCTCTGCTTTCCTATATAAATTCGCTCTGTCATCTCTCAGTTTCACTTTTTTGGATACTTTGGATTTCAACGCAGCTAAGTTCCTTCATTTTTTATTTTTATTTTCGTTTTATTTGTGTCTTGTATAGTCGTTGATAAAGGCTCTTTGCCGAAACGTTCGCTGTTTTGTTACGTCCGGTCAGGCTAACCCCTACCATTGTCAAGAATGTTGACAGATTAAGTTTCTTGAATCCACAGAACTATGCAGGACAGTGCTTGAAAGAGCAAATTTGCATAAGAAAGTAAATAGATTTTAATCTAGAAAAAAAAACATTTATGAGAGAAAAGGAGAGTTGCAAGTTCCCACCTAATGAAATGTGGCACAAGTCTATGAGGGTTTCCACACATGTAACGGATGTCACACCTGATCTATGACAGTTTCCCACACTTAAATTGAAAGCATTAATCTATGACAGTCTCCCACCCACTTTGATTGGCAGCACTGATCTATGACAGTCTCCCACACATTTTGATTGGCAGCACTTGAACTATGACAGTCTCCCACACACTTTGATTGGCAGCACTTGAACTATGACAGTCTCCCACACACTCTGACTGCACTGTTCTATGACAGTCGCCCACACACTTTGACAGCACTGATCTATGACAGTATCCCACACACTCTGGCCGCACTGATCCGAGACAAGACGAGACGAGATCGAGTCAGACAAAAGGGAAGGCAAACATTCGTTGAATAAGATTTACCGTAAATGTTCTGTCTCGGGCCTTACCGGCTTTTCAAATCTAGTCTAAGTTGCGTCACATGTGATCAAACAGCGGTACACGGGCCGCGTCAGTGTTGAGGACCGCTGTAGACCACTGACAGAAGACAACCTCTCTACGTCAAGGTATATCGTGGGAAAGTACGTCGCAGGCCCGGGTCACCCTCCACAATCCAGTTTGACAAGGGAGATCAGCCCGAGTGTCAATATCGTGGACAAACTCAGCGGCTTCTGATGGTTATGTTGTTGATCAATAACGCAACTCAAAGGCGGGCTGTCTTATTTTTTTCATGGTAAAGAGAGAGAAAGACAGACAGACATACAGAGGCAGGGAGAGAGAGAGAGAGAGAGAGAGAGAGAGAGAGAGAGAGAGAGAGAGAGAGAGAGATAAGAATGGTGTCTAAGAAAGGGGTCACTTGTGGTCGTTTTCAACGCCCATGAAGTATGCAGACAGCTAGTGGAATTTTAGGATGATCAACTGGGGGGGGGGGTCATTAAACTCCTCCCTTCGGGGGTTAGACAATAGCAATGTTGACTGATATGGGAGGGAGCATCTAGCAGTAAGGGAACAATTGGGACTTGATTACCAAAGGCCTGAGGAGAAGAAAAGCTTGTGATGTGTAAGTACGCATTTTAACTGGTTAGCAGTGGAGGAAAACAACATTTTATATTATTTGCAGGTAGATAATGCAAGATCTGCCTCGTGATTGAAATTACTTATAAAGGTAGATAATTACGAAGCAACAAACTTTTGATTGAATTGCCCAGAGAAGATAAAATACACATCACACAAGTGAACTTTGCAATAATAATACAAGTAAGGGCAGTACAGTAATGCCATGCCAAGTCGTCGTTTTTTGTGTGGATGTAATCAAAAATAAATCGTAAGAAAAACAAATAAAATAAATTTTAACAAGGTGAGTAACATAAAAGCTTTATGAACGGCTACTGAAGGGGGTATGAACGGCTACTGTAGGGGGTATGAACGGATACTGTAGGGGGTATGAACGGCTACTGTAGGGGGTATGAACGGTTACTGTAGGGGTATGAACGGTTACTGTAGGGGGTATGAACGGCTAATGTAGGGGGTATGAACGGTTACTGTAGGGAGTATGAATGGCTACTGTAGGGGGTATGAACGGTTACTGTAGGGGGTATGAACGGCTACTGTAAGGGGTATGAACGGTTACTGTAGGGGTATGAACGGCTACTGTAGGGGGTATGAACGGCTACTGTAGGGGGTATGAACGGTTACTGTAGGGGTATGAACGGTTACTGTAGGGGGTATGGACGGTTACTGTAGGGGTATGAACGGTTACTGTAGGGGGTATGAACGGCTAATGTAGGGGGTATGAACGGTTACTGTAGGGGGTATGAACGGCTACTGTAGGGGGTATGAACGGCTACTGTAGGGGGTATAAACGTTATAACAAAATAACTCTCTTGTGTGCATGGAAAAAACAAATCTTTGGAAATACATGTACGTGAACGTCTGATGCTCTTGCAGATGAACCGTTTGTTTACACCTTAAACATCGAGACGTCCCGCCAGACAACACACTGACATGTCATTCTATGACAACACTGACATGACATGCTATGAGCACACTGGCATGACATGCTATGAGCACACTGACATGACATTATACGAGCACACTGACATGACATGACATTCTATGAGCACACTGACATGACATGACATTCTATGAGCACACTGACATGACATTCTACGAGCACACTGACATGACATGACATTCTATGACAACACTGACACGACATTATTCGAGCACACTGTTCTTTGAACATGTTAAGATGGGGTGAGGTATTCGGGTAAGGGTTAGCAACAATGTCAAACATTTAAGTTTATCTACATAATATGCCAACATCAGAAATGTCATCTAAATGTGTCTTTGCTGATCCTTAAAGCTATTAGACACTGATAGGAAATGTACAGGGCAAGTAGCTAGTCGTTGGTCAACAGAAACCTTTCAAGTTTCAAACAATCAGATGTCAGGCCTTGTAAAGCCATGACATGATTTTTTTAATGGCTTTGTTACCCATCTTCCTTATGTTATATATCTAAATGTACGAAATAGATGCTAGGATTACTTACCCTGTGAGACAGATATACATGTTGTTACAGCCCTTGTCATCAACAGATTCCCTCGTGTAGTTCTCCGTATCAGTAGTCCATGATGACATGAGGAAGTCAAATCTATTGAACACGGCGACCGTGTCACATCAGTGAGCACAGCACTAATTAAAGATTGTAAACCTCAATCACAACTATACTAAACAGCACTAGTCAACGATTGTAAACCTCAATCACAACTAAACTACACAGCACTAACGACAGGATTCCTGCAGGATTGAGTCAAATCCGGACGCCTAAACTGCAGGTCAACGATGTTCCAAGTGCGGCCACTCCGTCCACCATTAATGTGTGGATTCCAGATGAGGCCACTTATCCAGACACAAGGATGTATATCCACTCGACACGATATTGTATCTCAATCACCAACACGAGTGACGTCGCGTAGTAAACGATTGTCTCGTGGATGTTGTTAGATTAGTCAACAAATGAACACAGGTAACAGAAACCGGTACTCGGGGGCATGAGAAGAGTTCACTACACCACGGTCTTGTTGGATTACTCCGAGGAAGCTGGCAGGAGGCAGACAAGATGAATGACCCAGAACTACTCGTGAATATTAGAATAACGTTTGATGGAATTTATGGAAACGTACGGACCACACACACAAACAAAAAACAAACAAAAAACCAACAACAACAAAAAAAACAACAAAAAACAACAACACACACACACACAAAACCCACAAAAAACACACGCGCTCCATTCAGATAAGGAAACAATATACGGTACAATGACAGCACAATGTTGGGTACATTGGAGCGCAATTTTTGGTACAATGTTCGGTAGAGTATGCAAGCAATAATTATGGTATAATGGAAGAATCAATAAAGGTATAATTAGAGTGCAATGTTCGATACTATAGAAGCGCAATGTTCTGTAAAGCGAGAGTATAATATTCGGTACTTTCCACCAAGTATCTTGTCCACGAAATTTACTGTCCATCAACTGTCCTGTCCATCAGTGGCGGTGTTAGGTAATCGCAGGGCCTAGTGCCAGCAATGACCCCGCGGGGCCAGAGTACTAGTAAAGATCGCTAAGCACCAGTATGCTATGGTATTTAAAAATATGAAATATCTTGATTATTGTGTAATTTTAATACCGCGTGTCACCTTTTTATTAAATTATTACTATTTTAGTAAATCTATTGTGAATGACGTGTACACAAATAAAGGGGATTGGCTGAATACATCTGACTTATTTTCCGCTAACGGTGTAATGCTTTCAAAGACGTCTAGAGCTACGCTACGGAATTTGACCTTCAAAAAGGATTACAAGAGTGCCTCTTTCGTTTCTTTACAATCGTTTCCAGCATACTTTCTACCATCCACTCGTTGGTTCTACATGTATAGGCTATTAACCAGGACGAGACATGTTCCAGGCCGAAACGCGGGGCCTACCTAAGCGCGGGGCCTGGGGCAGTTGCCCCAGTTGCCACCCTCAAACGCCGCTCCTGCTGTCCATGAACCCTCCTGTCCACCAACTGTCCTGACCATCAAATGTCCTGACCATCAGTTGTCTTGTCCATCAACTGACCTGACCATCAACTACACTGTCCAACTGTATTGTCCAAGTAATATCCACCAAATGTACTGATCAACTGTACGGTCCACCAATTATGCTATCCACCAACTTAACTGTCCACTAATTGTGCGGTCCACACATCTGTATTCGCCACGAAATGTCTTATCGTGCACACCTTTAAACTTTAATGTCTTGACATTTGGAGAGAAAAATTTGGCTTCCATTCCATAAAACTCCACAAAACCCCAGGTAATTCTTTACGGCAACTGCTTGTCAGTGTGACAGGAGAGAAAACTTAGAGGTCAGTAGGACAGCCACACCTCAGGTACACAACAGACAAAACGTGGCACGACCATTAACTCGACTCTCCTGGTTCCAAACAACAAATTCTCTGTGCTGCCCATTGACTAGCGACACCGCCCCTTACATATGGCGTCACCTACATTTTGGAGAACTCTTGAATGGCGACGAATCTAACATTTTTATGACTTAAGGGGCCACCACTCTAACGTCTGCTAGCCTCCTTCGTGACCGTAAGATTTCTAAAATTGTGATGACACTTCCGGTAGGTTTATTTTGATGTTTTGAAGATCACATTGTCTACTGGGGAATGTCCACAAAATTTACAACCGCCACTTCGTTGTTTAAACAGAGATAAAACTATTGGTTAAACAGAGATGAAACTATTTATTGTTTCAACAGAGATGACATTATTCACTACAATGTTTTGCCTAGTTAGACAGAGTTAGAAATCACGGTGTATTTCATTTGGAAGGGGAGTTACGAAGGGTATTGTTGAATTTACGGCTTTTTCTTTTTAAGACGTTCCTGCCTCTTGATTCGTGATCGGCTTTTAAAATTAGTTACTATTTTTATGTGAAGTGTTGTGAGCCACACTGCTTGACGTGATACTGCGCTATAAACATTTTCAAATTATTATTATTATTATTATGTAGTGTTTTGTCCTGCCCTTTAAAGCATTAATAGCGAAAACGCACAAATAGCCTTTATGGCTGGGTCAGCATAGTTCAAATGAAAAGCTTTAAATTTATATATATTTTAAAAAAAAATCATAATCTATAATTGGATGTTAAACTTGAAGAAGGTTTACATCAGGACTCTTAATACAGATTCGATAAGAGTAATTACTTGGTAAACCGTGCTCACCAAAAAAATATGATCAGTCTATTATTATTATGTACTCTAACATTTATACGTATTCAAGAATCTAATGCTTTTATTTATTCCTCTATTGAACTCTATTGCATATCAACCTCATCCTGTACAATTAGAACACATGTTCTCACATGGACAGTCCCTAGAGTAAATGTGACATTTAGCAGGGCACAGAAAATGAACTGAACATCCTAAGATTATCCTCATGCTCAGCATAAGTAAATAGACCCGGGTCAGTAGATTACAACAGGACACTAAATACGGGTCCATTGAGTCCACCCACCGGAAGCTGGGGAGGCGCTGTTGCCATTTGTGTAACAGATGTAACAACAGGACGTGAGGGGGGGGGGCTCTGATGGAAGGCACTCAACCCTTGCAAGCCCCTTGTGAGACCAGCAAGTCAGGGCCGTGTGAGTTCAGCAAGTCAGGACCGTGTGAGACCAGCAAGTCAGGACCGTGTGAGACCAGCAAGTCAGGGCCGTGTGAGACCAGTAAGTCAGGACCGTGTGAGACCAGCAAGTCAGGACCGTGTGAGTTCAGCAAGTCAGGACCGTGTGAGACCAGCAAGTCAGGGGCGTGTGAGACCAGCAAGTCAGGACCGTGTGAGACCAGCAAGTCAGGGCCGCGTGAGACCAGCAAGTCAGGGGCGTGTGAGACCAGCAAGTCAGGGGCGTGTGAGACCAGCAAGTCAGGACCGTGTGAGACCAGCAAGTCAGGGGCGTGTGAGACCAGCAAGTCAGGGCCGTGTGAGACCAGCAAGTCAGGGCCGTGTGTGTTCAGCAAGTCAGGACCGTGTGAGACCAGCAATTCAGGACCGTGGTGAAACCAGCAAGTCAGGGGCTTGTGAGACCAGCAAGTCAGGGCCGTGTGAGACCAGCAAGTCAGGACCGTGTGTGTTCAGCAAGTCAGGACCGTGTGAGACCAGCAATTCAGGACCGTGGTGAAACCAGCAAGTCAGGGGCGTGTGAGACCAGCAAGTCAGGGCCGTGTGAGACCAGCAAGTCAGGGCCGAGTGAGACCAGCAAGTCAGGGCCGTGTGAGACCAGCAAGTCAGGGCCGTGTGAGACCAGCAAGTCAGGGCCGTGTGAGACCAGCAAGTCAGGGCCGTGTGAGACCAACAAATCAGGGCCGCGGTGAGACCTGAAAGCCAGGGCCGTGTGTCGGTAGATTGGTGCTAGCAGCTTATGTTGAGAAGACAAGAATATTAACGTTAGGTAGTGCCGGGGGATGAATAAGTCCCGCCGTTAGACCAGATGTAACACTTGCTGGACATAAAACGTTGGTAGATTCAACAACTCCCACATCTCGCCATAGGTACCTGGTACTCCATACTTCCATCTTACATCGCAGGGGTTCTCAAATGTCAGTGTGGTGGAGATAAGTCAGAACACAAACCTGTAGTACACCAAAATAACACATCGACGACTCTTGCGTCAGATGACTTCAGGCTTTCGTCATTATTTCCCTTAATAATTACAACACACACAAATGATAATAATTATTAATGAGCTGTCAAAATGTCTCTGATCGGAGCACAGAAAACAGATGTACCAACTTGTTTTAAAAATCTGTATTCATGTGGAGAAATGGACGGTCCATTATTGTGGCACTTATTTCTCTAAATGTAGAAGAGGTTCTATCTTTTCAAATGACAGTAAAGTCACTTTATCCACACTAAACAAATATCTACACTTGTATGAGTTTAAAACGTAATTGAAATTAATCCTATTACTTTAAGCGTGGATTATAGAGAGAGAGAGAGAGAGAGAAAGAGAGAGAGAGAGAGAGAGAGAGAGAGAGAGAGAGAGAGCTAAGACTCGCACAATGCAGAACAATGCATAATCAACTAGATGCTACTAGGATATCTAATGTAAATCAACTACATACTACTTGAATCTATCTAATGTAAATCAACTACATACTACTTGAATCTATCTAATGTAAAGTCAACTACATACTACTTGAATCTATCTAATGTACTATCAACCACATGCTGTACCTAATCTGTTTAAAATTCATTGTAAAATGATAAACACACTTTCAATTCGTAAATTCAAATAATTCAACATTCAAGGAACTAAGAAAACATTATCCACCAGCGATTTCACCAGAGAACATTGTTGAAGTTGTCTATGGTACTATGAATTATAGTGTTCAAACTACAGAGAACATTGTTGAAGTTGTCTATGGTACTATGAATTATAGTGTTCAAACTACAGAGAACATTATTGAAGTGGTCTATGGTACTATGAATGATAGTGTTCAAACTAGAGCTAATAATCTCAGGGCATCTCCTACGCTGAAATATTTGGTGGGGAACGCCCCCCCCCCCTTTTCCGCACAATCTCTCAAAAACACACACAGATAGCATGTCATAAACTCGTCAATACATCATACATCAACTCAACTATCACGTGACTGAACGATTAATAATGACTGGTTGTAGCGGCTCCAACAACATACACTTACAGTGGGCCATAAATAGGAGACCCAAATATAAGGTCACAAATAGATATTAGACCCACATATTAAAGAATCTTAAAAATTTAAATTCAACCTAACTTTGGTAAGATCTGGTACTGCACTAGAATATGCAGCTTCTGTAAAGGATCCATCCACCAAAGAAAACATTGATAAACTAGAACAATTTTATTTTTAGAAAAGAGCTGCCAGATTTATTACTGGAGAAAATTCAAATCTGACAAGAGTAACAATGACACCATTTGTTAAATCGTTTAAGCTTGAAAAACCAGAGGATAGAAAAACAAAGAGAAAAGTAGTAATAATACTTGGAAATAGAACACAAAGATAATCTAATTCTAACACAACCTCAGATAGATATAGGGATTAAAACAATTTTAGTTTTCTTTTTGCGTATGCAAAAATAAACACATAAAAATTCTCGTTTTTCCTTTCCGGAAAACAAACACTCTTGACAACATTTAAAACTCTAATAAAAAATGCAATACTGAACCAAAACAATGGATAAGCGTAGGACGAAATAGTTTTTTGTATAGAAGGAGTGTCTGTAATTGATAAGATAAGCTAGAAGACTCATACATTCAAGGGTCAATAACCAGCAGACTCACATAAACATTGTTCCATAGTAGACCAGAGCTACAGTGACTGACTACTTTATTTGCCTTGTTTGTGATGTGAACATACCTTTCAACATGATACACGCCATTATGATGTAGGACTAATTCCCTTAATTTACGACCTGAATATCTCAAATACCTCGACTATGTCAGTGGAGGAAGGGAGGAGGTGTATCTGGACTAGCCCCCCCCTCCACCGCCACACACGTCCCCCAAACATAAGCTCGATGTTAGCAGCAGGTGTTAAAGTGACCTCTGCACTTTAGCAGTGACCATCAGCTGTAAACAGTCCCTCAAAATACAGATCAGGCAGAACGAATGGAAGCGGGGTGAAGGGAGCAGGGGCAGGGAAAGGGGTGGGGGAGAGAAAACAACGTGAGATCATCCTTGACCCCTGACCCTTAGTTCGGGAATACTGGAGTAAGTACGTCAGATCTTGTTTCACATCGGTACTAAACACTTTTAGCAATGTAAACAAACTGATGCTAAATGTTACTGAAAGAGACACTTCCCGAGTTTACACAAACAACTGACAACTCTTGGGTAGCCTGAATGGACCCGTTGTATCCGGGCATGTAACTGAAGACTACGATGAACATCTAAAACCTGTTAGTAGTGTTAGGCAGGCAGACAATGAACCAGTGAAAACAATTGACGCCATCAACCACACTCGAACCATTGGAAAGTTGTGTCAATATCAGGAAAAAACGTGAATGGGAATCTGTTGTCTATTCTCACGTAAGCTCCTACAGCCGCCGACATTGCTATTTATACGGCTAGGTATAATAAGAAAGTAGATCGCGTTCAAGTACTGAAGGCACAAGGGGCGTTTGTGGTGGAAGTTTCGGCGTGTGTGGTCAGAAGTTGTGGCTGGTGGGGTACAAGCTGTGGCTGGAATGGTACAAGCTGTGGCTGGAATGGTACAAGCTGTGGCTGGAATGGTACAAGCTGTGGCTGGAGTGGTACAAGCTGTGGCTGGTGTGGTAGAAGTTGTGGCTGGTGTGCTTATGTTACAGGTGATAAAAATGATGAGTACGAAGAATACAATAGTCACCACTCTGAAAACCTCTAAACAATGATGTAATCCCGCAAGAACACTTGGATAATGTCGACGTGCTGGTTTTAAAACCAGATGCGGACTTACGTTTCCAATCCAGACCCAAAGGTCGGACTAAGACTTTTATGTCTGCTGAGTGAGCAGCAGCCCAGGTGTCGGTAACCCGCGACTGGACGCCCCCATGTGGGGCAGATTATACATCAGGTAAAACCAGGTCGGTGAGCGTTCTCAGTTCTAGGGTTCCCTTCGGCGCGTGGGTTCCAGTCCTAATTGGAAGTACACGAGCCGACCCTGGCGCGCGTCAAAGATAATTTCTTTGTGTGCCGAGTGTGAAACGAGGCGAGTCGTCTGTCAGCGGGGAACAATCACATTCCTGGACAAGGCTCCGATCTTGACCCCCACTTCCACACACACTATTTTCTTTGTCCATCTCGGCGAAGGACGCGCCACAATGAGGGAGGGACACACATCGGCCACCATCAAGGCCCAGCATACCTCTAACGTTGACGTCAAAACATCTGCACAAGAGACACGTGACTCGTGAAGTGGCACATTTTTGTAAGGGTGTTTGAATCTTAGGCGGTTGGGGAAAACAATCTGATTGGTAGGGTCGATAAGAAAGAACACCTCTAACGTTAATCAATGAAAAGTTCCGAAAATTCCTTAGCAAAATGAGTTGAACTTCCCGAAATAAACCCAGGACAAGTTCAGTAACAACGGTTGGTCGTTTGTTTCCTGGACAGTAGACTTTTTGTGAAAGGGGTTTGAGTAATGAGAGCAATATTAGGTCCATCAGTCGCGAGCTTGTGCGTGTGCTTGTGGTATTCAGATAATTTGGAGTACTTGTGGCTAAGGTATTTGGTACGTGTGGTGTGGTATATTGAACGTGTGGCCAAGGTATTTGGTACGTGTGGTACGTGTGGTGTGGTATATTGAACGTGTGGCCAAGGTATTTGGTACGTGTGGTGTGGTATATTGAACGTGTGGCCAAGGTATTTGGCATTTGGTAAGCGTGATGTGGTATCAAGTGCACATCTCAGAAACAGGGATGATGGCTGTTGGTATTCATTGTGATTTATATATAAATATATTCGTGTGGCCATGTTCCCATGTTGGTTCAAAGGCAAAAAAAAAAAAAACAACCCATGTTCAAATTATTATTTTTCCGTGCATTGGACATCCTAATATCACACATAATTTATCCCTATCAAATTTGAAGCACGGTAACTCTAAACTCCTCAGCCTAAAGGAAACATCGCGTGTTGTGTCCCCGTGCATGTGTGATATTTCGTTCTTGTGGTTTTGGGATTCTGACCTTCGCCGTCTGGGTCACTCAACTCGGTGATAAAATAGTCGAACCAATAACGATCTAAAGTAAACAAAGTTTTGTATCTATTATGATTTCGGTGGAGAATAATCTTTAAGCGGCTGAACTGTTAAAAAAGTGTCGGATGTTGTATCGTTACATAATACCTTTTCTTTTAAATCCACAGTTAAGATAAAACAAAATGAGCAGAACAAATCAGATGCTGAAGATATTTATGTTTGAGCAACGTTAAGAACCGTGCAACAGAATCATAGAAAGCATCACACTATCAATTACAAACATTTAGATTCACTTCCAACTGAATTAGATTCATAGCCACACCATTTATAGACACACCATTTATAGACACACTATTCATAGACACACCATTTATAGACACACTATTCATAGCCACACCATTTATAGACACACCATTTATAGACACACTATTCATAGACAATATGTTGCTGGAAAGTTCTGAAAGAGTCGGCAAAATAATCAGAACGTAGAACCAATCAACAGGTCAGTGAGGCATGGCTAGTGCCCGGATCTAGGCGCGAGCCAACCGACGCGTCTGACACATTCCGTCGGACGGTCCACTTGAAAACAATCCTGGCAGATGGTGGTCAAACAAATAGCCGAGTGACCCCCCCCCCCCCGCAAAAACTTTCTTTCCTCACTCCCCCCCCGGAATACCCGCTTTTCTCTATACATGTATTTTTAATCTCAGTACCCGCCTACCCTTCCATCCTCACACCTACTCTTCCACACACAGAATACCCACACCTACCCTACTACTCTACCACACACACCATCCCCACAATCAAACCCACAACTGCCCTACCACACACACCATCCCC
>MUZC01000352.1:7132-41931 GCA_002072015.1 Radix auricularia | reverse complement strand
GTTTTAGCTTGATGATCCACATATTTCCACATCACATTCATCTTGGTTCTCCCCAGATGGTTTATACTGAGTGGTGAGGTGAGCAGTTGGTTTATACTGAGAGGTGAGGTGAGCAGTTGGTTTATACTGAGTGGTGAGCAGTTGGTTTATACTGAGAGGTGAGGTGAGCAGTTGGTTTATACTGAGTAGTGAGCAGTTGGTTTATACTGATTGGTGAGGTGAGCAGTTGGTTTATACTGAGAGGTGAGGTGAGCAGTTGGTTTATACTGAGTGGTGAGGTGAGCAGTTGGTTTATACTGAGTGGTGAGGTGAGCAGTTGGTTTATACTGAGTGGTGAACGGGAGCAGTTGGTTCATACTGGGTAATTGATTTAAACTGAGTGTTCTCAAGGCAACGCTAAAACAAATAATGTGTCTTTTTTTCAGACAGGTAAGCTCTTTATTTTAATATTGTTTAATAAACATTTCTCATTAAATCTAATGCATGATATGCATTTGCCATAATAAAATATACAGCTAATTTTTCCTGGCTTCAGAGAAATACCTATTGAATTATTAAAAACTAGCCGACCCGTGTCGTAGCATACGCCGCTAATGTTTTAGTGACGGGTGACATTTTATGAAAGTAATTGTTGAGGAGAGTGTGTGACTACTTTTCTATCACTGACCACAACGGAGAGCACGAAGTTATTATGCCAATGTCCAAAAACAAAGCTTACAGCCGTGTTGTGAAGTCATGTTCGAAAAGAAAGTGGGAAATGGACGGGCACAAACACAAACATTTTTAAAAATTACAAAAAGTAATGTCTTAGCTGGGGCTTGAACCTACGACCTTCCGCGTGTTAGGCGAATGTAATAACCACTACACTACGAAATACATGCTATTCTGATGTTCTGAAAGAGCAAAGTAATTGACCTGAATTGAACGCATTTTGGTCTCGATGACCCCCCCCCCCAACACACACACACCCTCTGCACTACCTTTTCTTGCCTGCTGATTGGTCGGTGGGGTTAGACAGCTTGGTGTCCGGCAATGTTGAACCATGATTAGAATAAGTATATATATAGATTTGATAATTTTGATTAAAAACACTATTGGAATTTTTATGTATCATTCAATGGCGGTGTGAGAGCTCTTGCTAATGATATGGTATGTTTGATAGACACATGACAGTTGTATTATTTAAATTATTTTTGTCTATGAATTCCACCACCTAGTGTTATCCTGTAACACTACATCACGTGATCTTAAACTGTGAGAGGAAAAACGAGCCTTAAATTACTCTTAAACCCAGAAGCCTAACTGGCGTATCCGCGCCCTTGGCTAATTCATTTTTTGGCGCCCTTGGGAAATAGGGAAAATAATAAAACAGAATAAATAAATTATTGAAGAATAGCCCCTCGGCAACTGTCCCGACGCCAAGTCGTTGTTACGCCTCTGCTTAATTAAAGCGCTCACTCGCGTGTGTATCCTTTAACAAACCAACAAACGGGAGACGCTGTCGAGTCGCGCGACCTGTATACCACATCTACGGAGCAAAAAACTTGGCGTGGAAACAAAGTAAATGACAACACAATAGTGTTAGTAGTCGTAGGTGATACAAATAACATGGAATGTACTTAGCGCTGATCGGATAATATGTTTACTAAGTGGTAAAAACAAACCATTATTTCTGTCTAAAGGTAATCACGTACCTCAAGTTCGTATAATCAATAAATAATTATTCGTTTGCATTTTTTCCGAGAAAACAACAACAAAATATTTCTATATACTTGTATAATTATAAATAAATATTAAAAAAAAAAAAATCGCACTAGGCTCCGTCTGAAAAATCGATGAATACATCCACTAATTGACCACACAATTGAAAACACATTTTTAAAACATCTTTATTTACCTTGTTCACACAATTATAAAATCACCATCCCAAATTATTCACATAACTCCAACGGTACGATCACTAAATGCCAACTATCTGAATGGCCAACTCCGACTGGAGGAAAGCTTCACACTCAACAACCACGAACCTCAGCCCGGCGTCTGTCTACAGCGACATCCAGGGCTGCACAGCACATTTAAACACAATAACAATATCCCGCCTCTGATCAAACGAGATCTCTTTGTCACGGTGTTGTGAGTACTAGGAGAGGTGGAACCCCCCGAAAGGTGAGAGGTGAATCCCTGTACGGTAGGCCACGTGCCGGGAAGGCGTGGTGGGGGTCGAACAGAGGGTTGCCTGGGGTGGGGGGGAGTGGGGCTACATAGGAGACGAAAACGGAAATAATTTTTTTTTTTTTAAATCAGCGCTGTTCTTTTTGTCACAGGTCGTCTAGGTCAAAGGTCAATTACCTGGCGGCATGCGACCACAAATGTAACTCTCAGGAATATTTATGGAGAAGGGGAAATATTGTATAGAGCGTGAGGAGTGATGACTGATGGATAGAGTGATAATAGAGAGGGTTACACTCTAGTGACTGATGGATAGAGTGATAATAGAGAAGTTTACACTCTAGTGACTGATGGATAGAGTGATAATAGAGAGGGTTACACTCTAGTGACTGATGGATAGAGTGATAATAGAGAGGGTTACACTCAAGTGACTGATGGATAGAGTGATAATAGAGAGGGTTACACTCTAGTGACTGATGGATGGAGTGATAATAGAGAGGGTTACACTCTAGTGGCTGATGGATGGAGGGATGATAATAGAGTTTGGTGCATAGATTAAATAACTGGAAATTATATCCGCCATAACTATATCACTGTACAGTGTAATTATTTATACATTTCCCAGAATGGTGTAAAATAGTTGTCAGTTCTTTTTTTCACATTGCATTTAGTTTTAGCTTGATGATCCACATATTTCCACATCACATTCATCTTGGTTCTCCCCAGATTTCCACATCCCATTCAGTTTGTTTCTCCCCAGATTTCCACGTCACATTCATCTTGGTTCTCCCCAGATTTTCAGATCACATTTAAATAATTCCAATACTTCCGTGACACATTAATGCCCACGCCCCCACCCCCACCCCCACGCCCCCGTCAACATGTGCTTTACTTATGTTTGAGAGCAAAATAACTAGATACAATTGGATTGTCTGCGACTTTTCTTAATTAAGGCTTTTATAGCCTTGAGATAAAGTCCATTTGAGTGAACATGACTCATGACACGGGGTGAAGTTTAAAAAAGTAATTTGGTTCTATTTTATTTACTAAACTATTTCTTCCANTATTAATAATAGTAATAAATACTTCTTTTTTTTTTAAATAATGATATACTTATTTGTTTCTTCTCCTTTAAAACACAAAAAAAAATAAGGAAATGTTATAAATTTGTTTATTGGATAATTCATTTCAAGTGAAGTTTCTCACAATTGGCTAGTTTTTAAAAAAATTCATCAACAGTAATTGTTTCTGAAATATCACATTTACTCATATGTCGTTTAATAGAATCTACTGATAAGGACAATTATTTCAATTATTTTCATAAGTCCCATTCTACACCATTCCTTTATTAAATAAAGCATTTACATGACAGCTTTATGTTGTTTAAAAAAATGCGTCGCTGTTTTGGCAAACATTGAATTCTATTTAAACTCTACCGCTATAGGAGCTCTCAATAGATTTTAAAATCTTTTTTTTTTTTTTTTTTTTTAAATCCCAAGACATTACGTGGCTGACAAAACAAGATTGAACTCATAACTTCTTTCAAACTTGAAATTCAAACTTGAGTTCAATAATGTTTTGTTATAATAATGTGTTTATAAAAGCCGTGGTTTAAAAATTGTGGCTCCATTATTATTATTTTTTTAAAAATCATTTAGTCTGGAGAAAAGTATTTTAAGGAAGAAGACTTTTCTCCAGACTAAATTATTTTTTTTCTATCTTCTTCCTGGTCGTGGATTAGGCTTGAATGACAAGGGGAAAGCCAACAATAAAAGGAGGTAAACAAAAGATCAACGTTTCTTCCCTCCCTTCACGACAACAAAGCAGCCTCCTCGGTCTAACATCCGGGGCTCATTCAAAGACTCCGTCAATACATCCACGCCAACCCACCCCACCTCCTCCTCTTTTAATCCAACTCGGGTTATGATTTCCTTAGACAAAGACCATGTCGCCTCTTTCATTAGACATGCAATGTTACAAAGTTACTCATTATGCAGTAGTAACACTTTGCGCCCTAATGACTAAAACCCCCTAACGATACGAGCATAACGTAACCAAAACCAGCCCCCCCCCTCCCTAAATTCAAATTCCTTTTCCTCATTACATTTCATGGGACCAGAATGTAATCCTCCCTGAATTCTCTTACCATCGTATTTTTTAGGATAAAAAAACTTATGCCGTATATAATATATACTAGCATAAAAACCGAATTTAGAGCTATAAAAGACAATACTTAAATCAGGGGGCCGGTATATGTGCGCATAAAACAAAATGAACTCAAGGACAGGCACTAATGCCAATTTTCTAGCCACACATTTTCATCGCTTTCTGACTCTCTTTTTGGTTGGGTGTCACTTCAAATAATTTAATGTATGCATAGCTTATAATTAAACTGAGTATGAATATTACCATGGCGAATTACATGTCTGGTCAAACTGTCTGCTCCTATATCTATGATTTATAAAATAATAATACAGAAATTCTCGCTAGGAGTGTAATCAAACATAGATTTGTGTTTAGACAAACTCTATACGCAAACGCAGAGAATATAGAATAAAGTTAGAGTTACACGACCCCGCGGTTGTATGCACACCAGTAACGTAACCAAGCTAGAGCCAGAGCTAGCGGTGAAGCTGACGTCATCGGTTCACGGTCTGATTTCTTAGAAATAACGCGCTCAAACGTGTCATTCCAAAAGGTAAACAAACATGAAACATGAAAGTAAGCAGTTTACATCTTTACAGGAACACATTTCTATGAACAAAAACTATGGGTGAAATTAGACTATTTTATGGGCGGCTTATATGCGCATTAAAAAAAACTGGCCATTTTAAAGCAGTCGGCTTATTTGCGATGTACGCTCATGTGCGGATGTAGGCTTATGTGCGGATGTAGGCTTATGTGCGGATGTAGGCTTATGTGCGGATGTACGCTTATGTGCGGATGTAGGCTTATGTGCGGATATAGGCTTATGTGCGGATGTAGGCTTATGTGCGGATATAGGCTTATGTGCGGATGTAGGCTTATGTGCGGATGTAGGCTTATGTGCGGATATAGGCTTATGTGCGGATATAGGCTTATGTGCGGATGTAGGCTTATGTGCGGATATATGCTTATGTGCGGAAATAGGCTTATGTGCGGATGTAGGCTTATGTGCGGATATAGGCTTATGTGCGGATATAGGCTTATGTGCGGATATAGGCTTATGTGCGGATATAGGCTTATGTGCGGATGTAGGCTTATGTGCGGATATAGGCTTGTGCGCGGAAATAGGCTTATGCGCGAATAAATACGGTAGTTACTAGTTACATTATTTAGCTATAGATACATTTAATTTTTAAAAATTCGGTCAAAGGGGGATAACCACGTTTTATCATCTTCAAATAACTAAAAGCTAGCACAGGATTTATTCCGCTTTGTCAGCCTGGAAACAAATGTTAATGATTTATTTATGTAACTATTCCTTTGACACAAACAGTCGATCCGGCATATATCTTAATTTACCGTCAGCATAAACAATCAATAAAATAACATTACTTATATTTTCACATTACTCAGTACAATTTTATTAGTAAGAGGTCGGAAAAAATTTCGTTGGCAATGACTTAATTTCTTAACACGCCTGATGAGAAAAAGCAAAATAGTAAAATGAATTAAACGAGTGATCAAGATTCTACTTGTTTAAAATAAGAAATCAAATTTTACTTCAAAAATACAAGTTTTAAATAAATAAAAGTTTCTTTAAATTATTTTTTTAAACTAGTGATGTATTCCTGAAAGCTTTACGCAATTTATTCAGATTTATGAAAAACAAACAAACAAATATAAAACCCCTTTCTCCCCCAAACAGCACTACCAATATTAGCTATTGGCAAGGTAAGTATGGCAATGGATATATATATATATATATATATANTATATATATGCACATGCCATTTAATAGATGAAACTTATGTCATTCACAATTTGAAAAGACGCCTGGTATATTATGTGCAAACATAAGAAGAAGAAAAGAAACACAAACACGCTTTTTAGTTGGTAAAATGAAATTGCGGGGCTTACTCTATGCCGTCTATTTAATTCAAACGTCATGTCACAATTGTTGAACGGAAGTAATGATGCGATTCGACGCCATTTTTTCTTCTTTTTTTTTTTCGCTTCCGATTCGGAAATTTCACTACATATATTTAAATAATATGGAGTACAATGTCCATATTATTTGATAAATGACAGGTTCCCGTGATACAGAGATAACGTTTGTGGATGACGGCGACGCTCCGTGCTGCAGAGCTCACTCTGTTACTGTTAGCTAGAAAGGTACCTTGAAACTATCCACTGTTACTGTAGCCGTAGCTAGACAGTAAGACAGGTACCTTGAAACAATTATCTGTGCCCCATTTCAGTCCTTTAGCTGACTGTTACTTGTTAAACGTGAAATTAAACGACTATAATATATGAGCAGGGGGTGTGTTCAGTGGGGTAGAATGAGCCTTGATTAAGATGTTTAATGGTAATCTCACTTATTGTGATTAGAGACTTTACATAGGGGTTAGTTTGTATATATACACATCGTGGCTCAATAAAAAGCCGTAGATACAAACAAATATACTTCACCAACAAAATAAGGGTGAGAGTGCATTCAGGCTTATAGATAAGTAGATAGATGTCACGCAAACAGGACAGGGACGCGACCATATGGGTGTTGATGACCTGTCTGGTACTGCAACATGGGATGAATGTATGACTTTCACTGACACGCTAATGATTCGCCCCACCCACTCTCTCTTTGGCATATAACCTCTGAACTACTCTCTTCCTCCAATTACTCTTTTGGCTCTGGATTTCACACCAGATAAGTTTTAATTTAATTTTATTAGTTTTATTTTCCTTTGTTCTATTTGTTCGCTAAAAAAAGGCTCTTTACCAAAACGTTCGTTGTTTTTGCGACGTCTTGTCAGGCTAATACATACCTTGTTTGTTGACGTCTTGTCAGGCTAATACATACCTTGTTTGTTGACGTCTTGTCAGGCTTACACGTACCCTGTTTGTTGACGTCTTGTCAGGCTAATACGTTCCCTGTTTGTTGACGTCTTGTCAGGCTAATACGTTCCCTGTTTGTTGACGTCTTGTCAGGCTAATACGTTCCCTGTTTGTTGATGTCTTGTCAGGCTAATACGTTCCCTGTTTGTTGACGTCTTGTCAGGCTTACACGTACCCTGTTTGTGACGTCTTGTCAGGCTAACACGTTCCCTGTTTGTTGACGTCTTGTCAGGCTAATACATACCCTGTTTGTTGACGTCTTGTCAGGCTAATACGTTCCCTGTTTGTTGACGTCTTGTCAGGCTTACACGTACCCTGTTTGTGACGTCTTGTCAGGCTAATACGTTCCCTGTTTGTTGACGTCTTGTCAGGCTTACACGTACCCTGTTTGTGACGTCTTGTCGGGCTAATACGTACCCTTATATATACTTATACTTTTACTAAAACGTATATATTTAAGCTATACTATGATACGTTTTTCTTTCGATAAGAGTATTAAAATCAAGTGACACTATATCAGAACATGTTCAAATTCTTTTTAAATCCCTTATATTAACTTCGCCGTCTTGTCGAAAATCGGGCGAAAAAAAGTAGTAAAAAATGGCCCACTTCCCGTGATCCTATCGAGATGGAATTTTGCACATAAACTTGTGTCACCTAAAAATGAATTGTAGCAAAATTTCAGATCGATCGAAATTACCACAATTAAATAAATAAATGTTTAGTTAATTTCCATCTACCTCTATTTAGCCGTCTGCTATAGTTGACCCCCACGGGTCACTGGAGTTTCATCACATCAACCCTGGATGTCACAGGGGTCTGTCGCGCGGTGCGTATTTTATTGAACATGATCAATACTTTTAGTTATGTCTCATGTCATATATAATGGATTTAAAGTGAAAGTCTTTGTTTTTACGGTTTGTTTAATTTATTAATTTGAACAAAAAATTCTAATCCCAAACTAGAAACCACGACAAACACCGGGGGCCAGGCTTAAAGTCACTGCGCATGCGCACGATGTCAACTTTCAGAGAATTTTGCAAATGTCTGGCATCACCTTTCCCAGAGATCTTCCACTGCGTCAAGTCGACTGTCACGGAGATCTACGAGTGTGTGAGACTGTCACTAAGTGACATGTTCACCTGTGCGGGGCCCTGCTTCGCCAGGATGAGCGACTGTGTGGGCTCAGCTAACTGGGAGACCTTTTCGTGCCTCGTGGCCTCCGTCGTGGAAATCAGCCAGTGCGTCATGCAGTCGGTGTCGGAAGTGTACCACTGCGCGCTGCCGGCGGTCACGGACCTGTACCCGTGCGCCGTGACGTTTCTCGCGGGCATGTACCAGTGCGTCGCGTCCTACAGCTCCGTCTTCTTCCCCTCGTCTTTTCACTTCATCACCGACCTGGTCCAGTGCGTGCAGACCTCCACCACGGACATGTACAACTGTGTCATGCTGACCAACGTTGACGTTGACCAGTGCGTGGTCTCGTCCGTCACAGGATACTTCCAGTGTATCAAGACAGCCTGCGGGGCGTGATTGGTGAGATGCGGGGGACACTGACCATCTGGACAATGCATTAGGAGCTGCCCTTCAGATCACGTGACCATGTAGATCAGTTGATAGTTCCGATAACACTAGGCTTAGGTGTGTATGGCGGGGGGAGGGGGCTGAACAGCACAGATAGTGAAAGTGTGAGTTAAAGGAGAAAAGAGAGCGAGAGACAGAGAGATAAAGTGTTGATAATACTGCCTCATATATTCTCTCATGGAAAACTGTATAACCATATTTTCACCCTGTAATCCACCAAAGGACATCTGGCAACCCTAATATTTAAAAGTAAGCTTGAGGGTCAGGGCCACATATAAGTTATGTCATAAAATTAAACATCTTTAACCCCCTGCCTCTCAGTGAGTTGTATTTTGTTCTGCCCCAGAAAGAGGTGTGAGACTCCAGTAGTCGGACTACGTCCAGTAACTTGAAGATACCAGTGTACAAGAATTCGACAGCATTATCTCCCTTTGAGGAGGTCAAGTTGATTCAACAGATACCAAGAACTGCTACCAGTGGTGGAGTAGTCCACCTTTACGTCACTCCCAAGTTTGGTTATCATGGTTGCCATACCGAGTGTTTCGTGCTTATCATGGTTGCCATACCGAGGTGTATCGTGCTTATCATGGTTGCCATACCGAGGTGTATCATGCTTATCATAGGTACCATACCGAGGTGTATCATGCTTATCATAGGCACCATGCCGAGGGGTATCATGCTTATCATAGGTACCATACCGAGGTGTATCGTGCTTATCTTAGGTACCATACCGAGGTGTATCGTGCTTATCATAGGCACCATACCGAGGTGTATCGTGCTTATTATAGGCACCATACCGAGGTGTATCATGCTTATCATAGGTACCATACCGAGGTGTATCGTGCTTATCATAGGTACCATACCGAGGTGTACCGTGCTAATCATGGTTGCCATACCGAGGTGTATCGTGCTTATCATAGGTAGCATACCCGAGGTGTATCGTGCTTATCATAGGTACCATACCGAGGTGTATCGTGCTTATCTTAGTTACCATACCGAGGTGTATCGTGCTTATCTTAGTTACCATACCAAGGTGTATCGTGCTTATCATAGGTACCATACCGAGGTGTATCGTGCTTATCTTAGTTACCATACCGAGGTGTATCGTGCTTATCATAGGTACTATACCGAGGTGTATCGTGCTTATCTTAGTTACCATACCGAGGTGTATCGTGCTTATCTTAGTTACCATACCAAGGTGTATCGTGCTTATCTTAGTTACCATACCGAGGTGTATCGTGCTTATCATAGGTACCTTACCGAGGTGTATCGTGCTTACCATAGGTACCATACCGAGGTGTATCGTGCTTATCTTAGTTACCATACCAAGGTGTATCGTGCTTATCTTAGTTACCATACCGAGGTGTATCGTGCTTACCATAGGTACCATACCGAGGTGTATCTTGCTTACCATAGGTACCTTACCGAGGTGTATCGTGCTTACCATAGGTACCTTACCGAGGTGTATCGTGCTTACCATAGGTACCTTACCGAGGTGTATCGTGCTTACCATAGGTATCTTACCGAGGTGTATCGTGCTTACCATAGGTACTTTACCGAGGTGTATCGTGCTTACCATAGGTACCTTACCGAGGTGTATCGTGCTTACCATAGGTACCTTACCGGGATTGTGCATATCATTGGATGAGCACAAATGTGTGGCTGTAATTTCCAAGGCGTCATCTCGAGTTAGGAGTCATCATAAGTGCCATTACATTTACAACTTCTCGAATTTATGTGACACCTATTTACAAGGATAACTGTTCCTTAAGAATGATTTTGTTCTTGTTGCCAAAAACATTTAATCCTACAATTTGAAGAGCCCAGAGGTCACTTTTCTGGCATCGATGTTTAAAAATAAAAACAAACGTAGGGCTATAGCCTAAATGCAACCAATAGACACATGGTTGACATGTCATGTATCGCCAGTCGGGCCGGCCAGACACCAGAAACCAATCTTCCTTTGTTTTCGTCACAGGAAGATAAGGCGTCGGAACACGACACTTCCTGATCTCTCTCCGAACACGCGGTGTTGTTCTTCCGTGTCGTTTAGCGCATGCACAGCTATATACATGTAGGTCTATTCTTTGTGATGTCTTGGGCTCCAGTGACAACAGTGACGTTAACCATTAAATAACAAGTTTGGTTAGATGAAGTTTTGGGTCTGTCAAATATGTAAAGAACTTAATGGAAAAGCGCATTACGCCAGCCCCAAATACACGTGCAAGGATTATACGATTTTTATATAGAGCATATTTTTGCTGAAATGATTCATCATTCGTAGAAATTTTGTTGGCGTTTATGTAAATACTTAGATATTCACTCAAAACGATACACCAATTTCGTAGAAAATTAAACCTGAGAAGTTAACCAACTTAAGTTTAAGGCTCCATTCATGTATAGATCAAATAAACCAGTGTCTCTCAATCACTTTTGATGGAGCCACACTAACTAATCAGAAATTGTTCACGAATACATACATATCTCTTATTATTCGCAAGTAATAGTAATAAGAATAATGATGATTGAATTTTAAAATAAGTTATCAAATCGTATTCAGTGGTTGGGTGAGACTACTTTCATAACAAATCAAATTGAAATAATGTTCTTTAAGGTCGCCACTTACGCATTTTAATATCGATTTTCAAATGTTTTCTACATTTTATTAGCATGTATATTTATGTCACCAAATAATTTCGACTGCCTTCGAGCTTATCGCAGAGTACAGATATTAAATCTGAGTCTAAATTCATTCATCTTTATTGGTCCGCAGATTAATGAAGTCCTCCTATTCTGAACATGTCTAATCTATTGTTTTGCTAGTAACAAATGAGTATTCCTTTTTTTTAAAGCGAAGGAGAGTTATGATAACAATAATAATAAATTGGTAATTTATATAGCGCTGTGTGCCAGTTAAGAACTGAGCTCACAGCGCTTCACGTGAAGATTTAACATACATACAGTTATTAAATAAACATTCATATCACAACAGCCACATCAATTTTAATGACAAAACGGGATACATAAGCTATTTTAATTATTTTTTTAAAAAAATGTTGTTTCATTAACTTTGTAAATAATTTTTTTTTTTAATGCGATTTAAGTGCAGTCTTGAAAAACTTGGTAGTTGGAGTACTACGGATGTGTAATGGTAGAGAATTCAATTGTCTGGCAGCACAAAAAGAGAATGACGTTTCGACAAAAGTTTTGGTGCGTGTCTTAGGGACAGAGACAATGTGCGTGTGCCTGGAGAAGAGTAATGTTGAGATGAGGTCTGAAGTGAACCAAAGGGGGGGGGGGGTATAGATCTAATTTCGCTTGTACGACTTTTACTATGTAACTTCCATTTAACTTTTAACAAATACTCTTGGAATTTAGGATTTCCGACTTTGAGAACTTTCCCTCAAATTAAACCCTGCAGTCGAATAGCTCCTCAAGCCGGAGATAAAGCGATTAAGTTTCACAAAGAAATTTAAAACATGCTGTATTATTTTGAATATACGATGGCGGAACACGGTGCGCCGCAGCACAAAGCCTTGAATACGCATCAATAAATCATAATGCCCGCTGATCTACTCCGTAATATGTTGAATTTCAGTGTTAAAAGCAATTTTGTCTTAGTGACATTTTTTTTGTAAAGATTAAAAATTCGGGAAGCATATAGCACAAGTTTGTACGGTAGTCGTTTTTTTTTTGTCCCCTCCGTAACACGCGGATACTCCATAGTCCTTGAATAATAACAGAGATTTGTTCCTCTATTAGTCATGATCCCAGATCTCAGCACGTTGTACACACAGGAAACACGGCATGGGGTTACTTATTTAAGTTTAAGGGCCGGCCCCCTAGAAGGCGCTGATATCAGGTCCAGCTACTTGTCACGTGACCTTCTTAGCCATCTTAAGCCGTGTACCCGTCAGCAAAAGACGCAGTAAAGAGAGGGGTGGCTTTCAGGCGCCTCGAACATGACTACGTCACGGACTAGTTCGGGTATTCCCCAACACAGTGATAGAACAACGAATATAGATAGATCCAATTTAAATGACAACTTGGTTGCGTGTCGTACTGTGCATTCTAAACTGAGCCAGTGGAAGATGTTCCTGCCTCCTGCTCTAATTATTTTGAAGAGGTTTTTATGCATGTCATGTTTGTGGAAGTAGAGGTCCAGTGAGTCTGGAGCAACGAATGCTTGTAAAAAAAATCTAGGTTAGAGGAACTCAAACAATTAAATGCCTTTTCTCTTACCCAACAATGTTATCACCTGATTAGATCAGCCAAAGTTTAAGCCAGGTGAACTGAGCAAGTGAACTTTTCATCGGACATCAAATATGTAACAATCAAAAGATAACCCATGAGAAGACCCAAAAAAAAAAAGTTTAAAATGCAAAGTATTTAGTAGAAATTGAATGAATGTCCTTTAAGCGGACGCCCCTATTTTAAATATATATTATGTACGTGAAGAAAACAAAATGGACAAGACACATCTCCAAATAATAAAAAAAATAGGCTAAACTAGTGATTCTCAAACTTTTTAGTATGGCGGACCGACAGGAATTTTCCTATTGCACCACAGACCGGTGCAGTATTTTCCTTGTAAAGACGTTGTAACGTAATGTAATTTATTCGTTTCATATACATTTATGCAGAAATAAACTAAAATTGCATTAATTTAATGATGGTACATTCGATGAATCTGAAATTTTGATACACTGCATTGTTAAGTGACACGAGTCTATGTGCAAAATTTCAGCTCGATAGCATGACGGAAAGTTGGTTATTTTTTACAATTTTTTTTCCCGCCATACTAGGAAATGACGGTGAAGTAATGATTAAGGATTTAAAAATTGAGGATTTTTCGGTTCTTTCTTTTCGGAACATCACGTTCAGAAGCACTGGGCTGATACGAATTTTTAAAGAATTAATTTTCAAAGAAGAGAGAAATTACAAAANAAAAAGCTAATGAATTTATTGAAACTTAAATATATTTATTATAAAATTATAATATTTTTTTTAAAATTACAAATACATGTATTCGTTAAATTGAGATACTAAGTATTTTATTGGTTTCATTTTTAATTTAATTACAACTTTGATCTGCCATACGAACGCATAATTATTAAATAATAGTTAGAGAAACCTTATAGCAAATGTTACTGTCAGCTTTTAACTAATATTGGCTTTTGCTTGTATCAGTAATTAATAAATGTAGTTACTTTAAAGAGGTACTAAAGACAAAAAAATCATTTTAAAAAAAATCATGTTAAGCCTGGTCCCTATTGGAATTCAGGACGTGTTAGCGCATTTTCGTATTATGTATCAGTACTTATGCTAGATATCAGAATTATGTAGTTATAAGTAATTGTGTTTAGATTTTAGACATATTTTTATGAATTTTCTTGTGTAATGAATATACCTGACATTTTTTTTATTTGAAAGTCATTTCTTTACATTTTAAAAAAATTTATTTTCTCTTTAATCTAACTACAAGTCACCACAAATGATGACGTAAAACTCTCTAAACTTTTACACATATTCTAATGACGTCAACTAAAAAAAAACAACTAATTCTTTTGCACCCTTTCGCACCACTCTTCAATGCCTACAGCATTATGCATTCAACTTCCGGCAATGGCGGCCGTTCCCTGCGCTAGTGTTACCTCTCGATTCGAAATATTTTTTGGTAGTTTTAACGGGGTCTTTTAACGGATCGAGTAACTGAGTGTTGATGCACAAATGGCAGGTCAGGACATACAAAAAACATATATACCTCATGGGTCTAGGACTTATGGATGCTGAGATCAAGGGTGATGACGGACGGACGGACAAAACGGGTGCAATAGCGCATTCGACTTCTCGAAAATGCGCTAAAAAGAATACCACCCCCTCCCCAAGCCACTAACGCTGACTGAATATTTCCTATGCACTCAGAAATGGCCGATGAGCTTTATGATAAGTCGTTCACCTTGGTCGCATCAACTGGTCCAACTATATGCCTTTATGTGGACATTTCAATCTGTCCTATTTCTTTGTCCATCCGTTAATCCATTCGAAAATATTTATTGTTGTTAATCTTTTTTTTTTTAATAATGCAAATATCTCTGAAGACATTACGGTTTCCAAAGGCAGTCTGGTCTCGTGTTGATGTGTGGTCCAGAGATAGCAGGACAATTTAAAAAAGTCTTGTCTCGTGTTGATGTGGGGTCCAGAGATAGCAGGACAATTCAGGACAATCAAAAACGGTCTAGTCTCGTGTTGATGTGTGGTCCAGAGATAGCAGGACATTTAAAAAAAGTCTTGTCTCGTGTTGATGTGGGGTCCAGAGATAGCAGGACAATTCAGGACAATCAAAAAAGGTCTAGTCTCGTGTTGATGTGTGGTCCAGAGATAGCAGGATATTTAAAAAAAGTCTTGTCTCGTGCTGATGTGGGGTCCAGAGATAGCAGGACAATTCAGGACAATCAAAAAAGGTATAGTCTCGTGTTGATGTGTGGTCCAGAGATAGCAGGACATTTAAAAAAAGTCTTGTCTCGTGTTGATGTGGGGTCCAGAGATAGCAGGACAATTCAGGACAATAAAAAAAGTCTAGTCTCGTGTTGATGTGGGGTCCAGAGATAGCAGGACAATTCAGGACAATCAAAAAAGGTCTAGTCTCGTGTTGATGTGGGGTCCAGAGAAAGCAGGACATTCAAAAAACGGTCTAGTCTCGTGTTGATGTGGGGTCCAGAGAAAGCAGGACATTCAAAAAACGGTCTAGTCTCGTGTTGATGTGGGGTCTAGAGATAGCAGGACATTCAAAAAAAGGTCTAGTCTCGTGTTGATGTGGGGTCCAGAGATAGCAAGACATTCCAAAACGGTCTAGCAGAGGTCACAAATTGCTAATGTTCACTCTTTAATGCTTGAATAATTAGTAGGACACAGGAGCTGTATTAACAGAGCTATTCCCATCTTTGAAGTAGGGTAGCACCACCGGGCTACTATTGGGGGTAGATGAAAAGGTTAAAGTTGTGAGAGCACGCTACACTATTGATTCCTGGCGAGTAACGAGCTACAACAACTTGTCACCGCATGGCAAGAGGCGGTGCTGGGAAAGTGTGTTACGTCAGTCTGGGAGGTAACTTATTTCTATACACATAGCTTCTTCTCGTGGCCAACATCAATCAATACACAAATTAACGCACTATTATATCATACTCTTAGATAATATAGCCATTCTCTTACATCACACAGTTCCATTATACTGTTATATCACACAGTTCCATCATACTGTTATATCATACAGTTCCATCATACTGTTATATCACACAGTTATATCACACGGTTCCATTATACTGTTACATCACACTCATGTATCATAGTGTTACAGCACACTGTTATGTCATATACATAGTGTCTTCCATAGATTAAATGTACAATAATTTGATTCTAAACATAGATAATATGAGAGTAATTTTTTTTTTAAATTTAACAAATAATGATAAGAACCTATTAAACTAAAAGATCAAATACAGCTTACATGTCAAGTTATAGAGTCCGAAAGAAAGCATCAAGTGGGCTGTAAATGTGATGAGATTTATACGATGGAGTTTCGTCTTTTAATTTCAAAAGATTCTCCTAAGCCAACAAATATATTGCAACAATGTGTGATAACTATGGCTATCTTCTGAGATTGTACAAGACAATAAGTAACCAAGAGGTAAGTAGGGCTGGAGAGAGAAAAGAGGGAGAGGGAAATGGGGAGAATGGATGAAGAGAGATATAGGAGAGTGAGACAGGAAGGTAGAGAGGGGGGACGAATAGGATGCAGAAAATCATTGCTCCTCTGGTTACTCTGAAAGGTTATTTAAGTTTGTTTCATACCTATAGCACATGATTCTACGCCCACAAGGAAAGCTATGACTCCATGCCCACAGGGAAAGCTATGACTCTACGCCCACAGGGAAAGCTATGACTCTATGCCCACAGGGAAAGCCATGGCTGTTTGACTAAGAAACATAACCCTCGACAAGCAAGATAACCCTTCGGAAAGATGCCACTTTCGTTAATTCCTAGCGACGATTTTAAAAAAATGTGTTTTGAAGTAGTTTCCCCTTTCTGAGAGGGAGATTATCTGCGCGCCATGGTGTGAACTCGGTCACGTGATACTTCTGTTGCTCACGTTGCTCATTGAGCAGAACACGGCGGCTCGTTGAGTGGAGCTGACAGCAAAGAGACGAACGTAAGAAGGTTTGCCAGTAAGAGTGGTCAGCTAATCAGCGGTTCTCTAGTTTGGCGTGATACGGCCCGTGGCACCTGAAGTCAGACATGAAAGGTTGTACACGAAGGGAATACACATGGGGAGACACGCACACAAATCCGTAGTCTCATTCAATAGATACCCCCCCACACACGCGCAAGCCACCTACATCATCCCACACATCCAATGTCACCCCGCAACCACATCCTAACTGACGCCCCCCCCCCTTTTTTTTTTCTTAAAAAAAATACAAACAATTTCCACTATATACGCTAATCTCTGTTAATGAAGTCACTACTTAAATTATATGAACTTAGCTGCTCAATAACATTAGGAATTCTATGTATACATTGGAACAACAATCTACGCCAAATGATATTGCCATGTTACATCCAACCGAGCTGAGGGCGCCACCCTCTGCACACACAAATGACACCCCGACCTCCCCACCTCATGGGATTCCCGAAGACCATATGCTTTTTTTTCGAGATTGCGCAATAGACATTATAACAATCACCATTATCCTATGTGAGCCAATGACGAGGGATAATTCTTTACCTATCACCACCCACTCCCCCAGCATTCACCAGGCTGGCAAGCATATTTTTTAATGAGAGTTGTTTTTAATGGCGTGCTGCTGGGTCTGGCATGAGAAGACGTTAAGAGTGTAAGAATTGGCAGCAGGTACTGCATTCCTGTCAAAGTTGTGTTATGTTTAAACACCCACAACGTGAATGGCGTTGATGTAGGGTCAGGCCAGGAGAGACGGTTGAAATGAAAGATAAGACATCGGTGAAGGTAGACCCAACCATGCACACCTAGCCAATGTCATAACTAATACAGCGCAGTTACAACGTCAATGTTAATAAGCAACTGTCAAATCTGTCTTTCCAGTGCCATAACTGATACAGTTAAAACATGACGGAATATGACCAACTGTCCGCTCTTTGCAACAAAATCCTTACTTCTAGCCACTCATCTAAGTCAGCATTATTTATAATTTATATATAGGTCGTGAGGGTTTCCTAATTTAAACGTGAGTAATTTTTTCAACCACCTTCTCCAACATTAATTTTAACTTTCTTTTTCAATGTTGAGTTTAAAACAGACCAAATGTTGAATTCCAGGTTTTGATGATTGAAGCCCAAACGTTTTGTTACGTCATTACGATTCAATACAAAGAAATAAAACTTAAGGACGTGATTTTAATTGAAGAGATTTTAGTGGATATGTCATTGGAGGCAGTTTATAATGGATATGTCATTGGAGGCAGTTTATAATGGATATGTCATTGGAGGCAGTTTATAATGGATATGTCATTGGAGGCAGTTTTTCTCCATAACGAAATTGTGTTGGGTACTTTTTTGTGAAACATAAAGATTTTCGAGACCATCTGGTCCTGTCATGCATCAGCTGTTAGATATGATCTTTGACCTTTGGCACCTGTTGGCACTACACGACCAAAGTTTAAATAGCTTCTGACATTTTCCTAAGTTTTTAACTTGATAAAAAATAATTATCTTTATGTAATTTGTGTATAATTTTGAAATGGGAGAATATGAGATTTGAGATAAATATAAATTTGTCTGGGGATTTTAAATAGTTGTGAACAGTCCATGTAATTTGATTGATCGAATATGTGCCGTTATTTAAAAACAAGAACAAAAAATTATGTAACAGAAATAGCTTAAAAATAATAAATTCTTACCTGTCTTCACGCTCCGGTGAATCCACAGAGGTGCCTGAATTTTCCTGCTCAGCCAAGCGTGACTGTAGTATATCCCTTTCTGCCTTCACCTGCCTGAGCTCCGACTGAAGTCTCTCGATCTGTTGTTGCTGAAGGAGGATAATCTTATCCCTATCCTCCAGGATGGACAGCACTCTCCTCTCGCTGTCCGCCCCCAGGACCCTGAGCTCCGGGTCCAGATCTGATAATCTCTTCCTGGAATCCATGTCTCAGTAGCAGACGACAACCTGTAGTGTGATTTTTTTTGTTTTTACGAACACGCGATTAAAACCGTAGACATCCACTAGAACCGTTGTTATATTTAGAGAACCACTACACCACAATCTGTAGGCTGTAGGCTTTGACCATAATCCAGTTAGTATCAGCGGTACTACTAGACATTTCTTATAGAATAAACGCAAAGTAAGATTGTAACCTTTACATAATTATACACCCCAGTCCCGGCATCGACAACGCATAAACTACAGTTTATATATAAGTCTTAAAAAGGTGTGTCATAATTATTATTATGCATTGATTATAAATCATAACTGGTGTACAAAGTTCAAGTTATAATACTTATAAGATATAAATAAGATCGACAAAGAACAACACGTCACACGTGCCTATAACTATAACTTATAATAAGATAATTTAAGTAAGTTTTCTTATTATTTAAATTTAAGATACAAATTTTAAAATAATATTTAAAAGTTACAATTTAACCAACACATTATGTATACTCTACATTCTTTTGAAAAACTGTTGTGTTTTATAATATTTATATGTTAAGAGACCCATGTCTGTCTGAGCAGTACGTGCATAACAAATTAATTTGGCTATTCACCATATTGATTTAACCGAGGTGATGAGCAGTAAAAATAGGTGCACTACACGTGTAAACGCCCTGAATGTAACTAATATTCTCTCAAGGAAAGATGGGAAATAGTTGATAGCTTTTTTTCAGGATACGTTTGGAATTATATTACCACATCCTATTCCATAACTTTACACAGTAAACAGTTTACCTTGGGGGGAGAGAGAATAAAATGTCTCTCAGATAGAAGCTAAACTTTAAAGTTCAAATAACTCCACCGAATGATCACTTGTAAAACTTTTACTAACCCAAACGACTCTAGTATGTATCAATGAATGTTTGATCCGGTGAACGATGGCAAGATTGCATATTAACTCTTTCCAGCCAATACAACACGCTTGAGTTTAATCGTTCGAAACACATGCCGTTGAGAGGAAATCCATTCTACGGCGGTAGACACAAGCCGTCACAGCTTTGGTGTGTCAGGAGCAATGACCCGAAACTTTTTGTATACGGTTGGAAGTAGGCCGGAAGTCAGGTGACGTCGCATGCGCAGCGATGAAAGGGGGTGCAGACGGTTGCGTTTGTTTACCTGTGCGGACAGGTGAAGAGCTCCTCTACCTCTAGTGGCAGTCACACAAGAATCACTTCCTCATTTCATTTCTCCTAGCCCAAATCACAGATAAGATTAAAGAAAATCTTGGAAGTTGAGGAGAAGGCACCTTGACCCAAGCCAGTTTTGGTGTTAATTTTTTCACCAAGTGCTAGCCATAACGATTAGCATCATGAGGTTTTTATAGTTAAGTTAAGCCACGCTCCCCCTTTTCAGACTTTTCTCGTAAAAATCTTGTTGAAATCTTAAAACTTTCTTTCAGGCGTCATCCATAAGTTATGTCACATAAGTTTTAACGCCTCTCCCCCACCCAACCACACCCACAATCCGTCTCTAATCTCACACCTCGTCCATCCATTGTGTAGCAAAGTGTTCGTCCACGACTTCAATCTTTCAAAATCAAAGTTTCCTTGAATTTATTCATGAGATGTGTGACATCACACGAGTTCACTTTGAGACTGTAACTATAACGAAATTTGACACCCTTCCAACTGGATGCATGGCGTAATTTATGGACACGCCCCACCCCCCACACACACAAAGACACCAGCAGTAATTTATATAAATATCTGTAACATCCAAATGTGTATTCACGGGGGCTTTTCTGGGGATGGGATGGGTGGGGTTTGTCTATGAAGTTAGGAATATGTGCATGTTAACACGTGTGCCTCATTCAGGGACAAGGAAATGTTCTAAGTTACACCTTGGTGCACTTGAATTCTATGTACAACAATACTGAAATTTAACATTAATATTAAATGGCTCATTGAAGCGGCACAACTTTAATAAATGAAAAGATAATTCAGTCATTAATTTAAATATTTTAAATCGCCGCGCACTTTTACAAAGGGGAATATGAATAGTTGAACGAGGCTGTTGAAGTTGAAGCATCGGTTTTAGTCACATCTCTTGTAGTGCCTTTCAGCTTCTTGTTACAGTTACACGGAAAATCAATTACCGATAAGAGAATGCGCCGCATGGTAACGTATATTGTGTTCCATTGTTGAAGTGCGGGATGTTTTTTGTTTTGTTGTTGTTATGTTTGTTGTGTTTTTTTAGCTGAGACAACTAAAAGTTCACACGAGGCGAGGCATTGGCTAAGTCACCATTCTCTCCAAAGCTATTCACAAATTGACTATCTTTGCATTTAAAGTAAATGACGACATTGGCCCACTTTGAAGACATCACCTGTGTATGGGTTGCCGAGTCTTGATAGAACTGTTCAATTCTATCAAACTACAACTTTTAAAACTATACTATCTGAACTGACAAAGTCAATTTTCTTGGACCAATGAACGTATTTATGTGTGCCACCCTTGTTATATTATAAATCTATATCCGGCATCCTTCCGTCTCGCGAGACGATGGTGCATCACCGTTGGGTTGGGTTGCATTTTCTCGAGTGGCTGTGCAGTCCTATCCTTAAGTGACAGTCTTTGCCACAGTTTTTACACACGAGATCTGTGCTTCCAAATGTTTTGGCCTTTCTCCTAGCTCTTCTGTCTGCAGCCTCCTCCATTCTTCGCTCCTCGGCTACTATGACGCCCTCTTTGACAACTGTGCGCCACGTAGATCGGTCTTCTGCCTTACACTCCCAGTCACTTGTATGTATTTTGGCTGCTTTCATGTCCCTTTGACAGACATCTTTAAATCGCAAGCGTGGGCGACCTGTTTTCCTCTTTCCTGAAGCAAGTTCACCATATAGGAGGTCCTTCGGGATGCGGCCGGGGCTCATTCTTTTGACATAAATCTATATAAAATTGTAAATGTTTTGTAATACATTTTAAAGTACCTTTCTTTTTCTTTTTCCCCCCCAGGCAATGGGTGGTGGTGGGGGGGGGGGTACCCCGCTTTATAATTACACATATGATTATTATTAGAAACTGTAAAACTAAATTTATTCTTTCCCGTGTAGCTATTTGTTTTCAATCATTTCAAAGTCCCTTAAAGTTCCGATATCACTGTACTCTTTCAAGTTCAAGTTATGAACTTGATTTTGCACAGCATCGGAAAATGTTTCACGCATCACTCACTCATTTCTGTGAACGGAAACATTCATTAACAAACCTGCGTATAGCAGTTGTATTCCTTTTATGTTACAGTACTCAAAGCACGTCATTCTTCGCAAATCATTTAAAAAAAAAAGCAAATAAAGAAACTATTTTCTAAAATCAATACTTCATTGCTTAGAATTGCTAATCCTATATATTGTTATTAACTACTATTACTATTGGTTATACTATTAACATTGCATTACAGTATCTTTGTGCACCTGAATACATCCAGAGAATAAATATAATGTGTGGATGATACATCTTGGCACAAGCGTTGCAGATCGGGAATGCTAGGGTTGCACCCACATTATAACGCCTAATGGACTCTTCCGTCTCCGGATGGTACTCCTGAACCAGTTTTTTTTTGTTACCGGGTTTTAATACTTCTGAACCAGTTTTATTACTTGATAATTTTCACCTAAAACTCCAAACCACAAGCCTGGGAATCATGCAGTTTTAGACCGCTCGGCCACACATTTATATAATCCCAAAGCCATCTTAAAAATATCGGATCATTTCTTCCTCACAGTGATGATTTGATCTTCATTTGGCTGGTAATTTTATTAAATAGAACCACTTAAATAAGACATCACTGGATATTTAATTTAAGAAATAAGTTTCTCTCTCGATTGTAGCGTTGGTATTGATACGCAAAACAATGTAAAGGTAGACAGCACCAGTGCTTCTCAAACTTTTTAGTATGGCGGACCGGCACGAATTTTTACATTGCACCAGGGACCGGTGCGCTATTTTCCCTGTACTGACGTAGTAGTAAATTGTAATTTATTTTTTATGTTATGTGCTTATTGCCGAAAAATTTACAAATTCCATTCAATCATTAATAATGATTGCAAATGGAGGATTATAATTAGATTTTTCTTCCCTTATTTGATAACCCTGCGGCTTGCGGCCCGGTGGCGGAGGGTCGGTTGGTCAACGGACCGTCACCCGGTCACAATACTTAACATGGCACAGTTGCTAAAATCAGTGTTGTAGTTCCAGTTACATTAAATTTAAATGAAAGTAGTTCCTGTAAATGAGCATAGACTTTGAGCAGGGTGCACTTAAATATAGTAGCAAAAGTAGTTATAGATACAATTGACAGGCGTCTGACACACATATCATATTTTTCAGGTTGTCCAGCGATTGACAGAAACATTTCAACACAATTTTAATTTAAAAGTTACCACATTTTTAAAATAAAAATAATAAAACTCAATCGATCTTCTGATGTCTTTAATTCCAAACATCTAATGGACAAATGAAAATTACACAGGAGACTAAATGACATAACAGAAAAAAAGACCCGATCTTGAATGATATTAACATTAAAAAAAACACATCTAGCAAGCAAAACTCTTGAGGTAAAGCTAGCCAATAAATACATCACTTTATTTTAGTCTTACATGAATAGTTCACAAACAAATCCAATAAAAAAAATTTAAAAAATGAGTCATTCAAGTCTCCCCCAGTGAATAGTTGAAATAACTTTAGGAACCAGTACATGGTATAGATAAGTCTGTAGAATACACCAACTCCCAGTAGAAGAAGAAAGGATACAAATGATATCATTAAAGAAAGAAATGATACTTGAATAAGACATCAATCTTACTTCATGTGATTGTGGCATAACAATAGCAAATCGTGCACATTGTTTAAATTTAAACAAAAATTGTGTCAAGAAAAGGAAACAAAGGTCTGGTGAGCAGTTTATATTAAAATACAATTTTGAAGAACCCACATTTCAAGTTTAAAAAATCATCCACAAATTGATTTATCAGGATGTATATAATAACTGGGATGTATTTGCCAAAAATATATATTTTTTTAACAATTTTTATACATGACTATCCATTTCATGAGGCAAGTTTCATAGAATTGAAATAAGACAAATTAGCAATACTTTATTGGCCTTATTCTATCAAATAATCAAAGTGCCTGGGAACCTGTAAAGGCATTTTAATTGATAATAAACATTGTTCGTCTGAAACAAAATAAGCAATATTTGAAATTTTTCATAACTTGTTCATTGTTTCTCTCCATAAAAAAAAAGAGTAGCTAGATATAACATGGGACATAAAAATATTTTTAACATATCTTAAAGCAAGGTCAAATAAAATGTTTAAAATAAAACTATTCACATATAGATTCTTAAAACCTTGGAGTATAAGTATAATGAATATTATAAGAAATTGTAAAATGAAAAAAAAAATGAAGAAGAAGAATGAAAGAAATACCTTATAAAATCCATGAAAACTGAACTGTTTGACTTCAATCGAAGGTGATCTAATCATATATTCAAATATTTGTTTATATTGTGTTTACATAAAACATGACACACCAACGAAATCTAGAGACATTTGACATTCTCTGATCAGCATTTTGCCGATAACAATATCTGGTTGGTAAAAGCCAAGGTTCAACGAACAGGGTTAAATTAACCCATTTGAGATATAAAGTAACTCTTGGCAGTGGTGCAGCTAGGTATTTGGGGGCCCTGGGGGGGTTGGCTCTTTGGGGGGGGGGGCCCTGCATAAATAGCAGTGGTATAATATTTAATGTAGAAAAAAAATTCGGACACTACTTTGGGTGCCACCTTCAAGTGGGGGCCCGGGTGACTTTTGAATTCGGACCCCCTGCCTTAGCTATGCCCCTGTCTCTTGGGGGTAATGCAGACTCATTTGGGGAATTTAAAATCCGCTCCTTCGGGGGGTAACGTCAAGATGAAATGTGAAATTTTAGGGGATCAGGCAAGTTCTCCAACCCCTGGTATAAGCTCTAGGTTTGTGGTCACAACTCAGAGACTATTTTTAAACATCTAGTGCTAACATTAGACCTGTAAAATACAAGTAGTAAAATGAGCCAAAAGTGACCAGTTACATCTTTGTCATCTGACAGCAATACCATTTGTTGCATTCGTGATTGTGGCATTCAAATAGCCCCAATCAGCAGAGCGCGCAATAATTTATCAACATTAATAAAGATCAACATACTTAAAAGATGAGTTCCCATGTGGGTTTCAGTCGCTATGAACTTCAGTCCATTTCTTATGGGCCAACTTTTTTTCCCCAAGCCTCTACATTGTAAATAATCAGGTAACATTTGACTCCCAGTCCTTATCAAATCAGTGTTTGAGATTAGTCAGTGACATATCAGATTGTTTTTGGTCAAATCAGTCAGTGACAGGTCGGCTTATAAACCTCTGGGACAGTCGACTGCTAGACCACATGACAATGTTGCCATCTCAACAGACATGGTTAGATCCTTGATAAACTAATCTCATTCGTTACCACACCTGACTTCACATTCATGACCTCACCTCTCATTCGTCACCTCACCACACATAGTCATGATTTGAATGCTGGATATGTCACATCTCCATTGGTAGTGTCAGTATTTAAATTAAAATCTCCGCAAGTTCACACAATGCCTGTGACAATAGTTACACTATACCAGCATCATTGTCTTGGAATTTTGTGATATTCTTGTTCAAGAAATACAAATTACATACAAATCACATACAAAATATATATATATAAATATCTATAAATATTAACAGTGATAGTCTGAATCAAGCAAATAATCTAGATAAAGTGATAAAGAATATATTCTTGTTTTTATTTAACAATGATTGGAATACACTTCAAGGGGAAATTAATAATAATAATAATAGGGATTTTTTTAAAGATATTTTTTTGTGTGTGTTAGAGTGAGGACAATTTGCTTTGAAAAAAATACCATACAGACATTACATCCTGCACAAATTAGGATGATATGATTCAAGACAAACGCTGCAGAAATCTTTCCATAAAACCTCTCATTGTTTACAAAACCCTTTCCACATAATTCCCCAGAGGAAGTTTACTGAAATATTTATATTGTCTGTCAAATAGAATTAAAATGACAGTACTCATTCTTAGACTCCCACAATCATCTAGGTGGGAACCACTATATAAAGTCAATCACAGATGCAAGTAAAAAGCACACATTACAGCATAATAGTGATGTGATGACTCTCTTCATGAATTAACCAGGGTAAATCAATGTATAAAAAGTTCCTCTGTCAAAAAATGTATAAGGAACTGAACTTAGATAAGTTGCTTGTTTGCAAACTGGTAACGATGATGACTATTGGTTATTAGATTTATTAGGTTATTAGATTATTTAGAAATTTGTTTTTACACATATTTGTATTAAAAATCATAAAAGTAAAAGATCATAAAAGATTAGCTTCAAAAGAGTTAGCTATAGCTTGAACAATTCCAAGAGTTATGGGTAGTTTCAGTTTAATGGAAAATTTGATTTTAATGTCCTGATCAGTTCGACAAGGAAAATCACTCCAGTAGATGAAAAGATCAATCAAAGGCTAACGAAATGTTTGATCAAGTGCTGAGGATGAAGACTCACAGGTCTGAATATGTATTTTTTTTTAGTTGTGGTCATTTCTTAAGTGATCTTGCCCATACTGAAATACACTTTTACCCTTTTTATATCTGGTTCAATTTTATTATCATTTTTAATTAAAGCTTACAATGTCTTGATTAGATATAAATCAAGTCTTAATACCCAAGCTAACCAAAATTGCCACATATTGTCGAATTCTTATTTGCTTCCTAAAATGATTTGTACATTTATTTCTAATATATCGATTTCTCTACACCACAAACTTGGGTAACTTAATGGATGTCACTCAAATTGAAATTTTTTTAGTTTTAGTACAGAAGAGACCCAAGGACTCCTTGAAACAAAAGGTACATCCACTGTCATGAAACTCTTCTAATTAAATTTTAAAAAACTTTTAATTTGGAGAATTATGCTTAACAAATATTGAAGTATATGTATAGTATAATAAATTTCAGTGACAGATATTAAATATCTGAAAAATAAATACTTATAAAACTAGAACACTAATTAAGTCAGGGGTCTGGAAACTATGATAACTGTAAAATAAACACATGGGGTTACTGAGGACTCAAAAGTCATTAAATTTTTTTCCCAAAGACGCTGTTCCTGTCTATAGGTTATGACAGACAATAGGTCTGGACTACCACAGGATCTGGCCACATTAATAGAGTGATGCACCTGATATATTGTGGTCATTAGTGGCTATCAAATTGCATACCCTGTCTTAGTATACAACATTTTAGAGAACTCCTTCCAAAATGAAAAATAAATAAATTTTATCACTTTAATTTAGCTAATTTATTTTGCAACTATAATAATAGTATTCTTTTTAACTAAAATAATATGCTGACTTCAAACGAGTCAAGGAGAGATAGATTTCGTAAATTATAGATAATGGAGTCATATAAATAAAATTTCCAAACCATTGAATGAAATTATAAACCAAGTCTTAAAGTGTGAATAATTTTTTTGTTGTTTACACATAACCAATGTTTTCATTGGCCACTTATTGGACTAGATGTCACATTGAATGAGGTTTGAGGAGAATGAGCTGAGAGCTTCACCAATCAATTATATTATTATAATAATTTTGTATAACATAATTGCAAACATCATTTTTAAACTTGAATCAACAACTTGTTTTCACCAATGCCATTGACACGCTTTATACTGGAAAATTATTTATAATTTAATATATAAGAAAATTGATATCCATGACACATATATTATTAACGTAAAACAAATAATGGTATATACAATGCACAGTAAAGGTCATGTTCCCATAACTTTCAGACATCTTATCATAAGACACAACATCATGACCATCAAAACATTTGCATTGTTCAGTTAAAACTTATTAAAGAAATGATGACATAATAGAACAGATCTGTTAAAAAAATGTCAGTGGTTCCCTAAAAATGCTGATCAGCACACATGGAAATAATAAAGCTGTTTTTTTTACTGTTTAATTGAACAAATAAACAAAATTCAGCAATATGATTCAACAAAAAATTTACTTGATAAATAATTTTACTTATTCCTATAGGTCAATAAAGCTAATGGTGTCTAATATTAAGTGATGAGACCTTTCCAATAATTATCTACATGAAGATTTGAGTTACGAAAATACACTCGTTAACATTTTGCCATTTGAAAAACGTAAGATTTTTTAATATTTCCAATATAAAGATATATTATGTTTTTAAAAATGTGTAATAATGTCTTAAAACCAAATTATGGTCAGCCATTTCCCCATCAATGAAAGATATATATATTTGCATTAAAATTATAGATAGAAGTGATCCCCATATAGAAAAGGAATTACTTGCATCAGCATATTCCTTTTCCAACTTAAATTTTGAGAAAAAAAAGGATTTTGAGAAATAATGTCACATTAAAACTAATAAACAACCAGTCACAATAAGCAGTTTTATTACAAAGATTGTTGCAGTTGTACAAAGAAATTACATATTTAAAAAAAATTAGTCTCTACACTGAGAACTTAATGTGGCAGCAGCAAGAAAAAGTAATATGGTTTTACTTTAAGTATGACATTAAAATTAGAGATTAACACTTCCATTTTAATACCATAAACAAGAGAGGACTTTGACATCAACCCAATAACACCCAGGAAAATTAATGAAAAAGAATATAGCCTAGTTATCATGAAATTATCAAAAAGTGAAGAAAAAAAAGCTTTGTAAGTAGCTATATTTTTCAAATACAGCTATTAAATTCAAACCAAAATTAAGAAAAACAAATTATAATTAATTATATTGAAAATTAAAAAAAAAAAAAGAATTTAAAATATAACTTCCCCAATACTATACAGGTCAAACTGCAATAATTTATACATGTTTTGAAAAAGTAATTGTCACAATAATAATTTCTCTATAGTGAAACATATTCTGCTACAAAATTAATTAAAGTCCTGCTTGAAATTTTGTCTTTCTCTTAATATTTCTTTCAAATAAATTAATTTCATGGAGCAATGCTGAACAATTTGGGAGAAAAATCTTCAAAATTTCAACACATGCTTTGGGCTGTGAAAGACAAATGCACATAAAATGAGCTATTTTAAACAGAATATTAATACCTAACAGTGAAAGGTAAAATGGTAATGAAAAAAAAAGACCACCAAAAAATAAATTTGATAATGAAAAATACAAATAACTAATTATTATTTTGTTTAATGATTATCCTTAAGTTCATGACCATAGTTGCCTATTCTTAATTGACTGGTCCCATGAACTTAATAATATCACATGCCACGAGATTGAAAACTTGATAGATGGTCTCGTAAAATTAGAGCTTTTCTTTTTTACATCATACTTTTAAAATAGCTAATTTTTTAAAATCAACTAACAACAATACTGGTTATTGAAACATAAAGACAGGCATGACTACACACACAACAACATTTTAAAAAAATAATATAGAAGATATAATTTAAACAAAGAGCGTCTGCACCCCTTGCTATTGTTGTGGTCCAAACAGAATGTTTTGAAAGTCTTGAAACCTTAACATTAGTAATAGACTTCAAAGTAAAAATAAAACAAACCATTAACAAAAAAAATTATGGCTGTAGTACAAAAACCAGATTGTTATTAAAAAAATTTCCATTCAACTTTTATTTTGAAACTTAAAAGATGATCTTACAATAAACACTTTGCAGCACAATCAAATATGAAAATTTACTGCTTAAATACATTACTATGTGCAGTAAATAAGCAGCATAAATGTAGAACAGTGGAATATTTTTTTTTTAAAGAATTGGTTGTTCAATTGCATTTTTTGGATTTCAATTTACGTATTTCAAGAGTACGAGAAATCTAATTTGCATACACAATCCAAAAATATATGGTTTGTCATAATTTTCTTCTTCTGTTTTTTTCCCCCAAGAGGAGAAATTTCATGAATTGTTGCTTCATTTTCCTTCTTTTGCCTTGTTCCATTTTTGTAGAGCTTTAGTGAAATTTTTGCACACTGTTGGGATTGAGCCTGGTTCACGCTGTCGAACAATGCAACGTTGAATGTAATTATAAGTATTTTCAATAGTTTCAGGGTACATCATATTGAAAACCCAGTAGCTAGAATAAAGTGAAGCAAATGCAATAGTGAATTCCTCAAATTCTTGAACAATTGTGTTTTCAGCAATCAGGAAAAACTCATCAGTGCGAAAGATGTTTCCACGTGCCACTAACGTAGGAACTATTTTTCCTTGAGCCACGACTTCCTCATCTTCACCAATCTCCAGAACCATTTCCACAAAGTTTTCACCAAAATGCAATGGTAATAAACACAAAGCTGTGACCATGTCCCAATACTGTTTTAAAGTGTCATTCTCCTGTTTGGCTTGCTCCCATCTTGCCAAAACAGGTGCTGCTCCTTTCTTGCTTCTGGCCATCTCAATGACTGCAGTGGCATACCTGACACAAAATTCTTGAATCTTCTGATCAATATCAATTTTTGTGATACGCTGGAATTCTATAAGAAGCTGTTTACCCATAAATAAATCTGGATAGAGTTTTTTCAATTCGGGTATAGTGGGCATCTGTTTGGTTATAATCTTTCTCCTCTGCTCAAAAGTCTTGTCCATGTGTTCCAAAATCTGCTCTGGTGTTTTCCCAGTGGCCTTGGCTGAGCCTGAAGATTGCATCAACTTAGCTTTCTTCTCTGGCTCCTCCCCATCTTCTAGTTGGGCATGGCTAGAATTTGGTTTGCTGTTTATTTCAGGACTGCTGGTCTTTGCCACGCTGCTGTTTTCTGAATTGCCAACTGCAGACCCAGGTGTGGCAGTTTCTACATTAGGACGTGCTGTGTCCTGGCTGGCCATAGCCACTGATGTCTCCATAGGTTCGGGTGTCGATTTGGTAATTTCACTATTGCTGGTCCCAGTCACAGACTGTGAAGACGGTGCGAGGGCACTGCTCGTGGGTACTGGTAAGGAATCTGTCGCATCTTTCTTTTTGTCCTGATTAACTGATCCATCCGTTGCTGCAGCTTTTTCTGCTGATCCCCCAACAGCCACAGCTTTATTATCTGAAGCCAACCCATTGCCTCCAGATGTTGATTTAGTAGCTCCCGCCAATTCAGTTTTCTTTCCCTTGGTTGAATTCTGATCCACTGCATTATCATTTTTGAGAGGAGGTGAGGTGGAACCATTGGTTGATTTATTTGAAATCAGGGCATTGGTTGTGTTATGGGGAGCTCCAGAATTAACGGACAACGTATGGTCAGAAGCCTTGGAATCTGGGGGATTCACATCAGAGACAGCTGCTGGTCCTTCTGAAGGCAAGGAAGGCTGCAGGGTGTTGGGCTGACTCGCAGCTTCGGCACCGGACATCTCGGCATGGGTTCGTTTGGTCGCTTGAGGCACGACCACAGGAGCACTGACACTGCTGGCCATAGCTAGTCAGTTGTGAAACTTGTGTAGCTAATTAGGCAAAAGTTCCTGTGGAATATGTTGAAATGGTTGAATGGTAATTTACTTACAGAATTATATTACTCATGTAGATTACCAATCTACATTTTCACATTTTGAAAACGTGAATCTTTTACACCGATAACAATTTTTAAAAAAACATTCTTTTTAAAGTTTTAATAAAATTCTATCATAATTTCAACACTCTGATATGAAATTAAAATAAAGGATCAAAACTTATTTTCTAAAGACAGAGTTTAAACATTGATGGGAGAGCACTCAGGTGCATGCAGCCATGTCAAAATAAATAATCTCGGTCCGCCTCATCATAATTTTCAATAATAATAATAATAACAACCCAGTTTCAGACCATGACAGCCTATGGGGGAAGTGAAGTAGTGTTCACAAGTTTCTTTGAGCCACCACTAATGAGCAGAGGATTGTGTGGCTAGCACAATGCCCCAGGGGCCTTGCCAGAACAGAGGCTCGAACACGTGACTCTCTTTTTGCCACGGTTTGACAGTCCAGCTTGCTACCACTAGACCACCACACCTTTCAAAAAGTTTTTTTTAAATCTACCCAGGCAAGTTTTAGTGTGATCACCTCTTGGTACCATTGACCTTCTATTTTAAATAGCTAAAGAATAGCTCTAACTGTTGTTCTGTAATGTGGAAAATGTATGTTTTGAATTAAAATTGTTTTTAACAACACTAAAATCTGGTATTGTTTTAGCATCTACCAAGAATCAGACTTGCAAGGTTAATAACACATATTAATATTTTTGACATTCCTGCTGTTTACCCAGAACACTTTCACATTAACCAAACAATTTTTCAATACAGAGAAAAGGGACTGGTTTTAGTGGTGGGGACTATGAACATGTTTTTTTTTTCAAAGAGTACCTGCCAAAGTTTCCTTTAAGTTGCATTGGTTCATGTGCAAATTATCACTTTTTATAGAGCAAAAATTTTAATTTAGAAAGACATGTATCAAAATTTGCGGCACTGTTACTTTAAATTACCATGTCTGGCATGGCCATATAGTTAAGAGGGAACAATGGTACCTGTCTGATGATGTGGGATCAAATGCATTGTTACTTTTTATCCATTACATTTCATATTTTGCCCACTACGTATAAAATTTTAGACCAAATAAATGCTTTCTGATCCTTATAGTATATAGCACAGCATGGTGAATAACTGAATACAAAAACATGGAGTTCCATAGATTTCTCTGTAATATATGCTATTAGACAATTTTATAAATAGTTAACAATAATATTTGTTAGTACAGAAGCCCAATGTAACTGACAAGTAAAACCCAGTTAAAATATACTCTTTATTGAACTAATAATCCAATTCCTTAGCACAATAAATCTTGCAACTTGTTTTGATGTTTGCTCTGTCACATTACAGGTTATTGGTCACTTCTATTTTCAATGCTGTGCAACGAATATGTGATCATAGCAATCATGAAGTGATACTTTAATTATTAAGTAAATTTGATAACTTGATGATTGAGTTTTTATAAACCTGTGAACGCATTGGATGCTCGGAGGCTTATAGGCAAGTCTGACACAGTTGCTTTTTCATTGGGACTGTAAAAGTCTTTTACATCACTGACCTCAGTGCATTTAACTCCACCCACATGACCATGGGTCGTTTACAAGTATTAGCTAGAGCGTTATAGATACAATTAATTACAAGAAAGGTTGTTGTTCTGGAACGAGAACTTTTGATTCGTATTTATATAAATAGGGGTAGAGAGAGAATAGAAGAAGAAGAGAACAACAAAGAAGGAATTAAAGAGCAATTGCCCTCAACGCCTGAAAAGAGATGGACTGACATATTACTACTATTGTCCCTGTTACCTGTTATCGTAAATTCAAAGGCTAGTGTGAGCGTTTATCTCTTTTAATTATTAACTTAAGTTATTATCATACATTGTTATACAAAGTGAACAAATAACTAATTATACTAATTATACTAATTATCTCCAACCACTGGTATCATGTGGTTACTTGTTGTTTCATTGTTATTAATGTTATTATTAAATTGGGAATTGCCAAGTCATTTACTGTGTTTTACCTTTCTTTTTGTGTTACATGCCATTTTAAAAGGCTGTTTAATTCTCTAATTTATAAAGTAAGTTATAGAGTCAATACCACTTGCGGACATAATATTTTCCAACATGGGGCCTGACACAACTAGTACTAACGTTGGTGTCACTATCTAGTTTTTGTTATTTTAGGTAAGTATATGTAAACTGTAAATATGTTATTATGTTAGTACGGTCACTGTGCCACCATGTCGGACCATTAACTTTATCATCCATGGAATCCATACTCATATTAGTCATATATTCTGCATTCAAAGAAAAATAAGTTGCCTATTTTATACCTAAAATAAAATTCATATTTGTTTTTTTTTTTGTTTAATTTTTAAATAGAGATAGACTACAAATGATTCCCAAAACTCCAAAGATTTCCTATCTTACTTATGGCCACATGATTGTGTGATGTGTTTTGACAGGACCTACAGCGACAATGAACGATCCCTTAGAAAACTTGCACAGTGGGAAATTATTACAATGGCCACAGAAGGAAGAAAAAAATACTTTTTTCTAAATGGTGGTTGAATAAACATCTCATTTTAAAATTGCGCTTATCTGACATGGTTATGTACATAATAGTCAAACGTAATCTTGATAAATAAACAACAATGGTGGCAACAACATAATCTATAAATACACGAGCCCAAGCCGGAATCTCGCCACAATGTGTGTGTGAGTGTGGTACTGGCGAGGGCTAGGGTTGGTAGATTAGAGGGTATTGCAAGGTCTGTTTTACTGTCTAACAATTATGAAAAAATAAACTCTTATAATGCAAAATCTTGAATTTAAGGGCAAGTATGTGTAAGCATGTTACTCAATTTCATTACCTGGAAGCATAACCAGATGGTATAAAAAAATCTATTCTGCAACAAGTCTATGAAGACCGAGTAACCGGATGTCGAAATGAAAACACCGCAATGCCTTGGGGAGCATTAATTGTTCAACCGAAAAGCGATTTTCATAGAAGAAACACTAATTCAAAATTCTTCGTAATTTAATGACTTTAAAAAAAAAAAGGGTAAGTGGGTGGTTTATCTTGTTTAAAAATCAGCTTTAAGTTGGTGTGGACTGAAAAAAAAAGATCTAAGGGGCCGTCCATAAATGACGTCACGCACCTAGCGGGGGG
>MUZC01000351.1:421061-433005 GCA_002072015.1 Radix auricularia | reverse complement strand
ATGATTTGGTCAGTGTGAGTACAACACAACAGGATTTGGTCAGTGTGAGTACAACACAACATGATTTGGTCAGTGTGAGTACAACACAACATGATTTGGTCAATGTCTGTACAACACAACATGATTTGGTCAGTGTGAGTACAACACAACATGATTTGGTCAGTGTGAGTACAACACAACACCTAATGATTTGGTCAGTGTGAGTACAACACAACATGATTTGGTCAGTGTGAGTACAATACAACATGATTTGGTCAGTGTGAGTACAATATAACATGATTTGGTCAGTGTGAGTACAACACAACATGATTTGGTCAGTGTGATTACAACACAACATGATTTGGTCAGTGTGAGTACAACACAACATGATTTGGTCAGTGTGAGTACAACACAACAGCTAATGATTTGGTCAGTGTGAGTACAACACAACAACTAATGATTTGGTCAGTGTGAGTACAACACAGCAGCTAATGATTTGGTCGGATGGAGTACAACACAGTAGCTAATAAGTTTGTCAGTGTGAGTACAACACAGTAGCTGATGAGTTGATGCGTCAACAGCCAAGAAATATCTGAATTAGATTTATTTAGAAATATATTTTAAATTGACTCGTCACCGTAGATCTGTCGGCGGTTAAAATATTGATCTTTATTTCCCTTTGTTTCCTCGAACGATCCACACTTGCACCTACTTACGGCCATTGACAAGCAAAAAAATTTACAAACTCCTCCAATATTTGTAACAAGTGTCTTTCTCTTCGTTTAATTTGACTTCTGTAAACATATTTATATTCCTGTATGAAATATTCAGCCCATCAAAGATTATACAAGAAGAGAGTTATAGCAAATTGTGATTTGTAAACTCAAGGAAGTGCTCCTATAAACACGCCGACATACTCCGACATCATGGGGGTTCGTCCAACCTCTGCGAGATATGATATCGCCCAAAGAATTAAACGATTTAACGTGCAGTAGTTATCCGAAGTTGCGATACCCTAGAGAAATGATGTATGGCGCTGCACATCGGTAATCAAATAGTCGATACGACTCTCTGGAGTATCGTCCCGGTTTGCTCGTCTGCTGCGGGGGCAAAATCTAGTTTGAAGCTCGGGAATCCCAGACTATCTCCCTTTTAAATTAGGGGTGGGGGCGGAAGGAGCTTTTTTAAAAATATTTATAAATATTAAATTAAGTTTACTTAACAGTTTCTAAAATCAAGGACGAAAACTGTTTCCCTGGAAATGGCTCGGCCACGTGGTCACTTCTCTAAGGGAGGCTATCTAGGAATCCGGAAATCAATCATGACATTGGCGCTGCTGTATGATATAGATTTGTTTTCAATGACCGGTATTAACATCGGCCAGACTTGTAATCGTTCCTGGCATCTATTTCTATATTGACTTTCATATACAAAAAACATTGAAATCAATCCAGCGTCATTTTTTGGCCAAGGGTGAGAGAGGGCAGATCAAGTGGGAGTGGGCTTTAATTATAGTTTGAGATCCATTTTGTGAGATTGCAGTTAGTAAATTATTGCATTCACTTCTTTATTTCTTTTTTTTTTTTTAGTTAACATGATCTTATTTTTAGAATGAGGATGGGCAATAAAGTTTATTTAGCATCGAATCAAAACAAAATTCGTTGTAAATTGAAGATGGCAAGAAAAAAATAATATAACATAATAATTTTTATGGAGATATATTATATTGTTTTAGATATTATATTGTTTTTTTTTATCGCTGCTAAGGAAACAAATTTCAATTTTCTATAAATTCATTTTCATTACTTTGCTGGCCACAAAAATATCTCTTTAAATGTCTTTCACCTACGTTATCTCTTTTACCAATATCATCTTTTTTTTAACAACTTATAGATTAGATTGAATACGTGTTTGAAGGAATATTATTTCAACTCAACGTGCTAAGAAAATTATTAGATATTAACTTTGTAAAATTAATCAGAAATGCAATGTTTGGCGTAAGTATTAGTTGACAAATTCAGATCGACATAGCAGAGACAACACAATGGCAATTTGAACTCAAGTCATTGGATACGCGTTACTGAAAGTACAATGAAATTAATGTGCATTCAGTCAGTGTAACTCAAAATCCGGTTTCTTAAATAAGATCTACACTACTGGACATCATGAAGATGAAATAGTATTTGGTTTTGAGATTACTTTTGACGTTTTTAATTTTAGACTTTGACATCGCTTCCCTTTTTAGACTACAGCTTTGTTATCTATTTCCATCCCATAAGTGGAGGTTTCCGACAAGAAGTCTGATAAAAAAAATGACGATACAGAAGATCCATCAAGCGTTCCGCCATTCTTGATTTCCCTCTGGTATATTGGAAGAAATTGTATTTGTGACAGCAAGCCCCTTGAAGATGTACCATCGGATCCCCAACTGACAATTCAATTCAAGTACAAATTTAGTTATACACTATTCTCATTGCTTTCGAGGATAGGACGTCGGATGAATATTTATGCTTTAGAAATATATACATGAAAAAAATAAAGTATATGATATAAATAAAGTCAGTTGTTATATGCTACGCGTTGTTTGTCTGAAATGACTTCTACGCCCTCTTAATCTCATCCCCAACCATTTTCCCACTGGGCCTCCCATCCGGAAATGAATAAGTACTTTAAAAGATACCAAAGATTTTTATTAAAGTATTGAAAACAGCAAAGGCTCTAAAGTACTGCTGTTGGATCACTGTATTGATTGTACTTCTGTTATTATTATTTTAAATCCCTTCTTTATAGCACCAAGCAGCACCATCTCTACATCGTTGTTTATAGCACCAAGCAGCACCATCTCTACATCGTTATAGCACCAAGCAGCACCATCTCTACATCGTTGTTTATAGCACCAAGCAGCACCATCTCTACATCGTTGTTTATAGCACCAAGCAACACCATCTCTACATCGTTGTTTATAGCACTAAGCATCACCATCTCTACATCGTTGTTTATAGCACCAAGCATCACCATCTCTACATCGTTGTTTATAGCACCAAGCATCACCATCTCTACATCGTTGTTTATAGCACCAAGCAGCACCATCTCTACATGTTTATACTTCTCTTAAAGGATTTCGACCACATCGACATCTCGGTGGTTTAGTTAACTGATATGTGGACGGGCGATCCCATTTGATATATGCAGGATCTCGAGCTGATAGTTGTGATACCCTTACAAACATTACTATTAACTAAACCATCTCAGATCCAAAAGTAACATTTTATAGAAGTGAAACAATAGAGGAATACAAACAGTGATAGTAGGCAAAACATATGGACATAATACTTCAATTTATCGATGACCTTGTTTGCTCTGGCTGATGTAACTTGTCATAATGTATACACTTCAATTGTATATGATGTTTTTTTAAAATATAGTTTATTTAAAATCTACACATTTTTAAAAATATTTTGAAATCGATATTCAAACGTGTTCAACTATTTAAAAAACGCAACTCTTTAGTGAAATTCTCAACACAAAAAATCTGAATTTCGAAAATTGATTTAGCTTATTTTTAAATGACATTGGGGGCCACGGTGGTCGAGTGGCAAGCGCGCTCGACTGGCGTTCGAATCCATGGGAAGCTAAGGACTTGTTCCCGGGGCCTCTTGCGTCCCCGAGCTCCACCCAGCTCCAAATGGGGGAAAGCGGCGGGGCAATGCGTGGAACCCTTAGCCGTGGCATGTGAACGCTGCATCACTTGCCAAAAAACAACTGCTGCCTTGCAGATGGTCTTGGCTGACCAAAAAAGCTATGGAAGCAAATCCAGAAAATACAGCAGGCTGAAGTCGGAGACCACGGGCCGATTGGTGCAAATCTCGTGGCACGCAAAACTCAATATTCAATATTGAGAACGAAGAAGAAGAAGAAATTACATTAGTTCTTTTACAAATTTCAGAAATGTTTTTTTTTAAATATTTTTTAAAAATTATCTTATACAATACAGAAGATTCCTTCAGTACCAAAGGTTTATGCGTCTCCCATTTTTCCTTATTGCAAGACTTTCCCGGGAAAATTTTGTAAACACAACTTGCAGTTTTTAAGCAAATAAAATTAATTTAAAATGTATTTTTCCCTATCTGGGATCTTACTGAAACTCTGAAATATTTAATACTTGCCTAACAGGCGCAAGTTTCCGTTTCTGTTGTAAACAATGGGGAGCTCATATATCATAAATAACACTGGCAACTCGTCGCCGTCTGGGGAAAAAAACAATCCCCAGCAAGCAATTTTCCAGCAGCGACAAAATCTTTAGTTACAGCACAAATCCTAAATGTTTAAACATTCATAGTCTATATAAATTGAACGCAGCACTTCATGTTTTTTTTAAACATATTATTTAGTTTATTATTATATTAAAACATTTCTTTTAAGCCCATTGAAAACTGATATCATTTTAAATTTTTTTAACAGACTTTGACGATGAACTTAATATCACGTCGAAAGAGAAGATCCTTGTTAAAAGACTCATTGACCGCTACGCCAGAATGGGTAAAGAAGGCCGGCCAGTGGTCAACACGTCGGATGCAGTACGGGTTGAGTTTGGCCTGTCACTGATCCAAATACTGGATGTGGATGTCAAAGATCAAGTATTGAAGACTAACGTTTGGTACGAATATGTAAGTATTCATATGGATTACATTTATTTATCGTACTCTTCAATGTCAGTTTTAGGGGAAATAGATGTATTATTTGCTCATTCTTATTGTCATTTATAAACATTTATTAGTTACGCTTCATTGAAAGATAAAGTATGAAATACATCAATGGTGTCGATATGTTTAAGTCTTCATGACTATTTAAGTCTTCAATGCTGGATTCTGTAAATAGTATTGCGTCAATTGGACAATTTTATATTAACCTAATAGCCTACGGAAAGAAGTGCGAATTTTGGGAATTGAATGTCAAAGACGACTTGAATGTCAAAGACTAATTGAATGTCAAAGACTAATTATTGTCAAAGACTAATTGAATGTCAAAGACTAATTGAATGTCAAAGACTAATTGAATGTCAAAGACTAATTGAAAAAGACTAATTGAATGTCAAAGACTAATTGAATGTCAAAGACTAATTGAATGTCAAAGACTAATTGAATGTCAAAGACTAATTGAATATCAAAGACGAATGGAATCAATAAACGTTAAATTGACATTTTTCAGCATCTGTCATTACTGCACTATCATTGTTATTATTATTAATTATTGTTAGACGACTTTTATCTTTTTCGAAATCGGACAGTTAATTACAATAATTCCTCTAGATTTAACAGTGTTTGAGTTTCTAGCCGTAATAATCGCTTTGAATTATATCTATATTATATATAGATCTATATATAGATTGTGAAATAAAATTTAGTTGAATTTTTTATGCCAAAACTATTTTTAAAAAAAGAATTTTAAAAAAAAACTCTAATAGTCTTACAAACTGAAAATTAAAAGAAGACAAATTTAATTTCTTTATGACTATGAAATATTTGACTTTTAATAGTGTAACAAAAAAGCCTGACACAAGGACACAGTAAAATAAAAAATCAAATAAAAACAATATTTTTTCCCAAAGAACTTAATCGATACTGAGGCTCGGTGCGAGTTATCAGCAGCAAATTTACATCTAATGAAATCATAGAACTACACATGTTTTGATAAAGATACGCTCAATTTTTTTAAAAATAATACCTTGATGGTATTGAGAATTTATTTTTAAATTCAAAAACATTTTCTAAAGATAGAAATAACGAGACTCTCCATCTCCGACGAGCTTCTCATCAACATGAGGCTTCTCTCTTGAAAAGTTTGTTGATATTGTGCTCTTGTCTTTTTGAGCGTGTTCTCCAAACATTTTAGAGAGGGGGGTGGGTGGAGGGGACATCACGTACCACCATGTATAGTCACGTAGCCGAGTATCACGTTTCTTCTTTCACACTGTCACGTACGACACCATTGGTGAATTTTGTTTACGTTACAACAACCGGAAGTACATGTGTTTCTTCGTGCTCCTGATCTATTTGTACTTACTTCTGCCGAAGATTTGGATGAACTCCCATGTATGCGTGATGGCAAACTAACGTGAAAGCGACGCGATAGATTTTCGCTAAAGTTTGAAAGTCTTTAACTTTTTGGTTCCATATTTTTCAAAATGTGTTTCAGCATATTATGAAGAAGTCTTAACTTTATAGTTATACATAAGTACGACTCTTTAACTTTAGAAGCAAAATCTTTACCATATGATTATAAAACTAATTTCAGAATTTTTCTTTTTATTAACTCTATTGATCCAAGACAAATATGCATTTCCCATATATTTATTAAATGCGTGTAACTTAGGTACATGATGCAAACAATTATATACCATACCAATAATAAATTATATCATTTCACAAACAAAACAAAACAGCACATAATTATTTTTGCCTACATTTTCTTACAATGAAAGTTGTAAAAAGAAAATTCAAAGCTATATTTCTTAAAATTTAAAATATCTTTTTAGAGGGCACCTCGGATTGATTTTTTAATAGGACAAAATAACGTTTTGAAACTAATCATAAATACGAAATTATTTAAATAGACCTTAGAAATAAATGTTAATAAAAATGTTTATCGATTGTTCTGTTTCTGACACCAGACTTGGTCAGACGTACTCCTCAAGTGGGATATAGAACAGTACGACAACATTACAGATGTACGCATTCCGTCGGAACACATCTGGTTACCAGATATCTTACTCTACAATTTGTAAGTATTTTTAAAGAACTGTTTTGAATCAACATTCTGTTGTTTATCTGGTAAGCTGTGCCGATATTTTAACTGTGTTACATTGTATTTCAAATTGTGTCTGGTCCTCGCATCTCAAAGATATTGAGCACTCAATATGAAATAACGATAGTTTTACTTATAACTTTATAATCCCTCATGTGGTTATATTTTTTTTAACATGCGTGCTAATAAAATTGGATTACACTGGAGGAGAGAAAATTAGAAGAAGAAAAAAAAGAACATTAATTTTGCAAACCAATTTGGTGCGAAAACAACGTTTTCCTTTTATTTTTGCTGTCGTTTAAAATTGCTTTTCACATATATCTCTTTGTGTAAATAGCAAGGACAAAATTTCCAGCTTAGGAGAATTCCTATTCTGTTTTTTCCCCAATTTTTCATGGTGTTTCTTGTTTCGCTTTAATACATCAAGCTTTTTTTTCTTTATTTATTTATATATTGAGATATTGCATTTTTAAGCTGACCAAGTGTCTCCAGAGTTCAGACGTTAATCGTAGTGTTTGTTGGGGTAACAAAGTGCAAGGGAACAGTCATTTGTTACATTAATAAACACCTTGTCTGTCAAGTGTTACACATTGCAATGTCAGGAGTCTGTCTGCCAAGCGGTTGCCAGTGTTTTGTCAGGGTCTGCCAAGCGGTTGCCAGTGTTTTGTCAGGGTCTGCCAAGCGGTTGCCAGTGTTTTGTCAGGGTCTGCCAAGTGGTTGCCAGTGTTTTGTCGGGGGTTTGTCATGGGCTGTAGAATAAATTGTGTTATGTTGAGCATATTTTGGGGTATGTCCGGGTCATTTGGGCGTGTTCTACGGGATCTATCAGTAAACCTCATGGCTTATCGTTGGTTAAGCGGCTGTCAATATAGCCTGTCTGTTTATGTCCTTTTAAATCACATCTTTCTATTTCTTACTACCATTTAGAATTAAATATTTGATAAACCTCATTCCCACTTTCGTCCATGAATCTGTACTTTCATATCTTTTTCTTTAGATCTCAATATCTTAAAATTATTCGGGCCCACAAAATCTTCTGAAAGCTCGGTATATATTCCATTTCAATTGATTTCTTTGACTCAATTAGAGAAATAAAGGAATGTCCAATATATTATCGTCCATCACCAAAGTTGATAGAGCATAAAAATAACTTGGTGGCATTTGGAGCAGACTCCGTCATCGCTTATTGATCCCTGAGAAGTTGACGTCTGGAGATTGCAGGCCAGCAATACAGGAGGCACGCAAGAACAAATTTTATTATCGCTCTACGAATCAACGAATCTTTTACCTCTTACGCCTCGATAGAATTTTTTTTTTATTCCCAGGCTAAAAAACGGAAAAAATAATAAATATACAGAATGAGAATTTTGCACAAGAATATGTGGCCTGAACAATATTTTCAGTTTTCATTGTTACAAAAACTCGCAATGGATAAATGAATTATCCAGGTGATAGATAAGCTGTAGTTGAAATAGTAAATGAATCTCTGACATTAAAATCTTGTTAATGAATAACAAAAATAAAACAACAACAAAACAATAATTAAACTAATTTTTGCATTTTTACTCTTCTTTCATCTGAATCAGCCAGATAAAAAAATGTAATAATTCGCTAAATTTGTTAAATATCAAAACGTTTAAATACTTAACAAATCATAATCATACAATTAGATTTGGACGCTAAAATTAGACTTAAACTTCGTTTAACTGGACGGAGTAAAAAAAAAAGTTTATTAGCAATTCGTGTCCGTCATAATTTTATTTTAGTTCGATAATTAAATTTCCCTGAATAAGCTCAAAAGAATTTTTAGAGGCCGTTAGAGAAATAATTTAACATTTCAATGTCAATACAAAACATTGATATAACTTCAAAAACAAATAACTCTTGCAATGAGGTAAAAATGAGTTAGTAATTTAAACTAATTTAATGAGTGCTTCACACCATAACACGAATTACTCCCATCACCCGTTAAAAACATGTTAATTCCACAAACCCTGAGTACATCTAAAATTAAACTGAACTAACACCGAGAAAAACACGGTGTAGAGCGAAGACAGGGAAGATTTAAATTTGGGTAGATTTACGACCTAAATGATATAACGGTAACTGCTCTTAACACAAAAGGTGATCGTTTTTTTTTCGAGTTTTTGTAGCAAGGCTTTTTTTTATGGGAAAGGTTGCTAGCCCTTCGCACAAACCTCTTCCTCTTTCACCCGGGCTTAGGACCGGCTACGACGGAGTTTCGTGATCGTACATTGAGTAAATCTAATGCTAAGTAGATAAGACACAGGATGAATTCAACACTCAGTAGATTTGACACTGACTAGATCTAAAACTGGGTTGATCTTACACTGGGTAGATGTAGCACTGGGTAGATGTAGCGATGGGTAGATGTAGCACTGGATAGATGTAGCACTGGATAGATGTAGCACTGGGTAGATGTAGCGATGGGTAGATGTAGCACTGGGTAGACGTAGCACTGGGTAGATGTAGCGATGGGTAGACGTAGCACTGGGTAGATGTAGCACTGGGTAGATGTAGCACTGGGTAGATGTAGCACTGGGTAGACGTAGCACTGGGTAGACGTAGCACTGGGTAGATGTAGCACTGGGTAGATGTAGCACTGGGTAGATGTAGCACTGGATAGATGTAGCACTGAGTCAGATCAATGACTGGCCTTGTTTGCCAACATCAAGAATCCATTGACCTAACTCCATGTTATATGCTGGACCAGATCAAACCGTTGTAAGACTGGACGTGCCTCCAGCCGTCTGTATAAACATCTCAAGCCCCTCAGTGATTTGCCACGAACCACCAGAGACGCCGTGTGCTCTATGGTCTCTAGATCGGGCAATAACTGCGGCATGGCCAGGCTAATCACGCGGAGTAATCTCCTTCGGATGACCACTAACCAGTCCAGCGGTTCTTATGTTATCGTGCGTCTTCCTTTCTTCCTCGTAATTTTATAAACTACTTTATAATTACGGTTTTCAAGTCATTTTTAACGAAGATGAGAAAATATGTCGCTCCTTTATGTATTTGAATTATTCTGCAAAATCTAGCTGTAGAAAAATAATCTTTTTAAAACATTTGATAAAGTATTCAAAATAGTTCAACTATCCAAAACGTATAAAACGTGTGAATAATTAGAAGTTTTGCCCCAAGCTTCGATAGTGCTTTAAGGTTTATGAACGACCCTAAAATCATTATTTTAGAACCGCTGCACACGTCCAGTACATGACAGCCAGAATGGATAAAGTAGAGACGTAAATAATGTTTATGGTACATTCTACGAGCGATTTGGCGCTATTTACATCCCTTGACCGCTTGACCTTAACAGCCAGCAGAAACCAGGGAAGATATGGAGGCGAGCCCAGCACCACGATTTGAACTGACTTAACAAGTAGCGTTCAGTTGCAATAGTAACTAGAGTCTTAAGCAAAGTATTTTTGAGAATAAATGAAAGAGCTCTAAAGATAAATATTATTTACAATTTGACATTTTAAAAAATTATGATAAATTATCTAAAATAATAATGACGCAAATTAAAACAATAAAACCACTAATACGTTTATAATGAGCATTGAAACATTAATAGCTTTATCTCTTATCTTAAATAGTTTCAATGGATTTCTTCTTGAGCCGTCCGTAGGCTAATTTAAAGTTCATAAATAAATAATTTTGACACACTTAAAAATATTGTTTAACTATTCTTTTGTTTGAAAGCATTAATTCTAAAACGAAGAATTAAGGGCTGCTCATATTTTTAAAAAAACTTCGGGGCAGTAAATAACAAAAATAAGTTAAATATCATAATCATAGCCATCAGGATATTAATGTGATTGAAACATATTTAAAAACAATTAAATGAATATATATGATATAACAGCAGGGTATGTTCGGGCGATTTCGTTGTACTGCTTCGTCTAGTCGGGCCTAAGCATACCCTGCTTTCATAACATATATTTATCTAACAACCTTATTGCGGTATCACCCATATTTTAACATGTCCCTATGACATATAAACGTGTATAGGCAAAGCCCGTTTGTTTTTTGTGTATATAACTTCATCTATCGCTTGAATCCCAGCATTGACTATCACGATAGTTACCGACCATTTAATCATAAAACAACTTTCACGTCATAACTCCTAGGACAGCGTGAACAAACTTCTCCACCACTTCTTGGAAAACGCCTAGCAACGAAATTTGATTATGGATTACGGCTTCCAATAAGATGCTCCAATTTTTCTCCATACCCTCCCCCAAACCAGCTCCGATCCGGTAATTCCAATCTACCACCCCTCCCCCTTCACTTATTTCACCCCCATTTAACCCCCCCACCACCACCCCAACCACCACCACCATCTTATTTTGGGACATCGCCTCATCGAAATGGCCATGTTTTATGAAGAACCCAGAATCTCCCCAGAGAGCAAAGGAAAGATTATGTCTTCTCTGGGACGATCTTGAAAAGGCGCGAGTGTGGATGATGGCCCGAGAAGGAGCTAGGACAGCAAGTCGTTGATTGATGCTTAAATTACTCTACAGCTTAGGTCGGGCTCGTCATGCCATTCGACTTATTATTACGCCGTGATTTTTGAAGCTTCCAACACCGAGGGGGTAAAAAAATAGTGATTTACCCTGTAAAATAGTTTTTTAAAAATATATTTTAGAGTATCGTGTTCAGAGTGGAGACCTCGTCATTTTACCAATTTTTATTGAAGCAATTTTTTTTTACAATAATCATTTAAATTCAACTTTTGAAAAAGTTTTAATTTTCTAGTACGGGTATCAATAATGTAATTCATAAAATCAATTTGATTTGTTGCAAAATAATCATTCTTTTTTTAAAAAATCAAAATTTTGGGTAGACAATTATTCTGATTTGTACAAGAAAGAGGAATCTAAAATCTATTGGTAACATGGGCCACCAAAATGCAACTGATTACGTAGACGCTTGATTGATTATCAAAGACATAATGTATTTATTTATTTGGATATTACCGAGAATTACACTGTAAAATTATCGTCATATATTTGAAACGTTTTATAAAATATATACACTATATAATCCATAATAGTATGTGTATTCTTTATAAATCAAATTATTCCATTATTCTTTTTATTTTGGCTAAAAATTAATTAATGTAATATATATA
>MUZC01000351.1:392680-416005 GCA_002072015.1 Radix auricularia | reverse complement strand
AGAATCAAATGCTGACGTTATTTATACACGTTTTAAAATTGAATGAATTTAGTAGATCTACCTTAAATTATATAGGGTTTCTATATTTAATATCAATAATTTCATTTTTTTTTTATTTCGCAATGTTTTCATGGAATTTAAATTTTTTCAAAATTGTTTTGGGATTTAACCAAGCTCAAATTTCTTGAGATCACTCAGGGCTGAAACCCAAAGTTTTCCAGTTAATAAAATTACAGTTCTCCCATCAAGCCATAAGATTGTAAATGGAAAAATATGTTTCCCGGTCTCACTGGTATTAAAATCCACGACGTTCTTAGGTTAGGGGAGGGGCGGGTCCTGTTCAGTAAACACAGGAAGGCTTTCTCTTATTAGGAGAACTTAAGATGGCTTATGGTATCGGCCAGGTCCCCTTTAAGCCACCACAGGCAGGAGGCTAGTGGTCTCCCTACAATCAGACATCAGGCTGGAAGCCATATTACGACGTTTTTTGTATTAGTTCGTGGAGCTGTACCGGCAGCGAGACAAGCCCGCATTATTGTGATTTTGTACTAAAGACTGGTCATTCGTAGTCCAAATAAAAAAATATCGATTATAATTACCCGATTGTTTTTTTTTTCTTCTGAAATTCAAGAAAAACCATAAAATGTAATACTTGTGTGTATAAAATAAGGCACAGAGGTCAGGGGGAAAATGTATCGTTTGTTGTCAGAGTAAACACTAAGATCATATCTAGAAAATTAATTATTTACCAAATGTAAGAAAAGAACTGATGAGGATTTTTTGTATCTAAGTCCTAAAGTCCGTTTTTTTCTGGAGATATAAAAAATTTGGTTTATTTTAATGTGTCTTGTACTTACTGTTACTTTTTACATTATCAATCATCTACCCAAAAAGTCATAGTATCTGTGATAACTACTTTAAATTACCAATTTAAAATTTAAGGCAACTGTATTGTAATGCATATTGGTTTATTCTTAAATGTCTTATAACCAAATAATGATATTTGCATAGTTAAGTTTCAATATTGTGTGTGTGTGTGTACCATAACTTCGTGATCGTAGAAGGTTCCAATATTTCATTAGAACTTTCTCGGGGCTTGAAAGACTTAGCGTTGTCCATCTCCTCTCTAGGTCAGCGGAGGACTTTTTTTTAAAGCCATTTTCTGTCATCAACATTTTTATTGTGGCTTTTACTTGGGCTGGATCTCACGCCCCTCAGCTTCTGAGGCGAGCACACTATTGGCTTCGCTATCAAGCCACAATATATTTTATGAAAAATTCTGCTTGAAGACTTTCACAAAATATAAACAGACGACATTGTTGTCACTACCTTGCTAGCAAGTAAACAGGCGATATTGTTGTCACCACCTTGCTAGCAAGTTAACATGTGACATTGTTGTCACTACCTTGCTAGCAAGAAAATAGTCGATATTGTTGTCACTACCTTGCTAGCAAGTAAACTTCTAAGCTTTTGGGGAAACGATTGCTATCTAGATTGTGAAAAATCAAATTTTTTTTCCTTACGTGTTGAAACTTTTTTTTCCTTCACAAACAAATTGGATGTAAATGTTTTGAAACGATAGCATCATTAAATCCCGGTGGCCTTCTTTTAAAAATTAAGCTAAATATTGCTTAAATAGATCCCTTTATTTTACTACATTCTTGTCATTCCCTAGCCAGATACAGACGTTGTAGACGGTTAATAATCTATTGCCTTGTTTGCCAGATTTTCTTGTAAGATTTCCACAGCTTATGGCACCCAATCAGAAAGCGTCATTGCTAGTCACCATCTTTAAACATCAATGAGTAAACAAAACTCATTGTATCTGCTTCCTTAATAATTTTACTCTATCTATTGTGATGTGCTTATCTACATGCACGCCTCATTGGCTGATTATTCTCATCTCAACAATAAATAACAGATGACTGATACGTGATAAAGAAGAATTGTTTGGACTATCTTAATGTACTTGAAACTGAAAAAACTGGTTTCCCTACCAATACCGTGGAAATTAAAGAGATTTTCACATGTATAAATGTATAAATCACAATGTGGTGTAAAACCAACCAAAGAGCTTGAGCGAATATTTTAGTTATATCATAATTACCTGAATAAAAAGCAGGAACGGCCCAACCCCATGCGGATGTCCCAATTACTTACCTCGGGGCAAAGACCTGGCTATTGGACCATTTTAGGAATAAGTGGTACCAGGAGTGGGCGAACAATACGACGGCCAAGGGAGGTTTTCGCTAACGTGCCCAGGCCGAGCCGATCAGACCAGTGGTGGGGTCTAAACCGTAAACATCAGAGTTTAGTGATTCAAATGCGCACCGAGCATTGCGCACCGAGCATTGCGCACCGAGCATTTCCCGACCAACTCGTACTTTAAAAAGGGATTCAAACTGCCGACATTGCAGCCAAGCCTTTGAGACAGTCACACACCTGGTGACGTCGTGTTCCGTGCTAGACATAGCAAAAGGGGGGGGGGTACGGGAAGCAAAAGAGTATGGGCACAGTCTTACTTAAATATACCAACGATAACAACGAAAATCTGGTTGCATATTTAAAAAAAAAAAAACCCATATATGTAGTGATTCGCAATAGCATATTTCTATGTACAGTTTTTAATTTTAACAATATTGCTAAAATGTTTTACTTCTGATACCACGTAGTCAAAGATTTAGAAAAGCATTAAATGTTTAGAATATCTATTTATTTATTATATAAACATACAGACTGAGGAAAATTGAGAATCAGCATTAAGTTTCTATTCCGTGTTAAATTTTTTAAACAACGTATGCGCTACTGAAGTCCTTTATTTAAAACGTAACTATAATTTTCTTACGTTTAGCTTTTAAAACTTTTTTTTACAAATGTTTTATTTCTATAAAATCCCTCTTAAATAGAACATTTTTTATCTCAAATGTGTCAAATAGATTTTTTAAAATTATTTTGCTTGCCTAAAATATTTTCCTACAAATAATACATAGGAAAAAACAGTTTATTGCATATTCTACCACTTTCATTCCACTCTAAATGTCATGGTAATCAAACTATACGCTCTACTGTGACCTATTAACTGTTAAAAGCAAAGACAGGACTTTAAAAAATTTCCAACTGGCTCTATTGTTTCAGTAGTAGTTACAGAATTTAAAAAATACAACAATGCGAAATCAGACTGAAATTAGCTCATTATTTCCGACACGTCTTCCAAGAACTGTGCCATATCTTGAAATCTAGATTCAGACCTCATAGCAAGGATGGCTTAGTTTGCGATAGCTTGCTTTTTAAAATGCATCACATCTCACGGAAGCACCCATTTACAACAGGAAGAGCCCATTCTCTAAATCCCCTGGAACATGAACTTTTTTCCTTTCTAAATGATTTTCCATGATGGATCTAATTTAGGAATACCTTGAGAAAGTTGTGTTGTATTTGCTTGATATCCGTTAGATAACTTTCTGTTCCTAAATGAAGAATTTCCTCTCAACTTGACTTTGTTAAAAGAAAGACAATACTTGACTAGCACTACTTTCTTATGGTCTAGTTTGATGACACATTTTGAGACATAAAAGAATTTAACAAAACATTTAACAAACCATTTTTTTAAACTATTTACTAATAGTAAAAGTCTGTAAACATGTGATGTCATATAGTTACAAGACAATTAAATTGTATTGCACTAACAAAATCTGAACACTTTTAGATGAGAACTATACGTAGACATCAACTTAGCATGAGCCTCAAACAAAACAATTTTGATTTTCGTGAAGTAAGAGATAATTTCCAGCACAATACCCGTTACTGCTGATTACAACATAGTAATTGTTGTAACAACACACACCTTGTATGACATAAACAAATAGCGAGAATAGCTAGGGATGACCTTTGAGTAACCCGTCGCTCGCCATCCCAACTTATCCATCTGTCCAGAATCACGAAGTTTGCATTCTCAGCCACAGCTACGACAGTACAACACACTCCTGCTTCTCACTGGAGGAATAGCGGCAATGCAAGCTTTAAAATTTTTTGAGTATTTAAATCCATTATTTGAGGTTATCATGTGCCCTACAAATGCTTCCCAGCCGTACACTATTTCTTCCCAGCCGTACACTATTTCTTCCAAGCCGCACACTATTTCTTCCCAGCCTTACACTATTTCTTCCCAGCCGTACACTATTTCTTCCAAGCCTTACACTATTTCTTCCCAGCCTTACACTATTTCTTCCAAGCCTTACACTAATTCTTCCCAGCCTTACACTATTTCTTCCAAGCCTTACACTATTTCTTCCCAACCTTACACTATTTCTTCCAAGCCTTACACTATTTCTTCCCAGCCTTACACTATTTCTTCCCAGCCTTACACTATTTCTTCCCAGCCGTACACTATTTCTTCCAAGCATTACACTATTTCTTCCCAGCCTTACACTATTTCTTCCAAGCCTTACACTATTTCTTCCCAGCCTTACAATATTTCTTCCCAGACGTACACTATTTCTTCACAGACAGATGCCCTAAATTGAAAACCGAAGCTTTCTGAATACACTAACTAGTTTCAAGAGTATTATTAATCATAGAAAATATTGGTAATGTTTGATAACGTTATACTGTTGCTGACGTCACACAGTGATGGTCCATACCATAAAGCCGCCATACTTAAATATTGATACAATTCAATTATAACAATTTAAATAATGCAATCTTTTAACAAGACATTGCAAAATTAGTCACTAGTGTCCACGTTTTAAAAAGTAAATTTATTTCTTATTGGGCGATTTTTTTTTTTTTAAAGGGTTATTTTAAATGATGCAAATTAAATGTCACACGTTGTTAAAACTAGTTCATCAATTTCAGAGGCTTCGCGTCTTCACGAACGTTCGGTGGTGTGAACAATTTTGTTTACCTTTCTCATGTGGCTCAGGACGGTCCACCAATATATATTCAGGACGGTCCACCAATATATATTCAGGACGGTCCACCAATATATATTCAGGACGGTCCACTAATATATATTCAGGACGGTCCACCAATATATATTCAGGACGGTCCACCAATATATATTCAGGACGGTCCACTAACATATATTCGGTTTTCTCAGTCAGATCATGTCAACGCTTCTCTTAAACCCCAGAGTTTCCTGACTTCAAAAACAATTCTGACGCCCTGCTTCTCTGTCGCTTAAAATTTGAAACTTAATTAGTCCTTGTATTTTAATCCCTTTCTTTAAATTACAGTTTTTAATTTTTAAAAAGATCCCGAGAAAGGTAATACTCTTAGACTATGATGGATCTCATGTTGTAAAGAATGAGACAATTGGTATGCTGAGTGCTGAGCCCCGGACGTAAAGATCTGAGTGAATCCTCTCCTACTGACCAGGCTTGTAGCAAGCTTAAGAAATGCTCATAAATACCTCCATTGTTACGGTGTAAGGGGAGGCTATCGACCCGTCCTTTCAATACCACATGAATTATCTTTCCTCCCTAATTTCTTCCTCTCGCTTTCTTTCCAAGGGTTGAGCTAATTTTAGAGTGGTTAAGGTAGTTAGCCGTGACGGCTTTTGTTCACTCCCTTGAATCCAGGCGCCACTTTGTTATCTTCTCCTTAGAAAGAGAAGAATAAAATAGAAAAATCCTGAATCCAATCGCCCTTCCGCGTTTGTTGAGTTATCTACCTTCCACAATAATAGGATTTATCTCTATCACATATCTTTCTTGTCATTCATCAATTCAAACAAAATAATAGTGTACCCATTAAAACTGTTATGATTGAAAGTAAACCCTTATCATTCGGAGAGTATTTTTTAAAATATAAGCACGGAAGAATATTTAAACAACCAGCCACTGTATAATTAATTACTTTCAGTTTGCTTCAAGTTATCATTTTAAAAATAATAATGAATTGATCTTAATTAAACATTTAATTTTAAAAAATGAATAGGTCAATATCATTAAAACTTATTTATATCAATATAAAATGTGACTATTGACTTTATAACTCCACAAAATTAATAAAGCGTCTCTATGTCGACTAGGTTCCTTACAATACATCACAACAAGAGTATCACATGAAACAGAAAGAAATATGAAACGCGCTAAATAGAATTACATGCACAACAAGAGTATCACATGAAACAGAAAGAAATATGAAAAGTGCTAAATAGAATTACATGCACAACAAGAGTATCACATGAAACAGAAAGAAATATGAAAAGTGCTAAATAAAATTACATGCACAACAAGAGTATCACAGGAAACAGAAAGAAATATGAAAAGTACTAAATAGAATTGCATGCACAACAAGAGTATCACATGAAACAGAAAGAAATATGAAAAGTGCTAAATAGAATTACATGTGCATTACGATCAAGGCATGTGGAGCAAATTGAATTTCGCCGCCTCACGAAAGTTAGGAAATGTGAATCTCATTGTTCTATTTAATCGAATAAACCATCTCATTGATCTAAATAATGTATTTTATTGGTGTGGGAGGAATTTTAATCATTGAAAAGTGAAATAATATAACTTAAGGCTGTAAATTAAAGTGAATATATTTATCTTGCCTTCAACAAGCAGAGACTTTTCATGAGTAAATTCTCTCTCTTTCAAAGACGCACATTTACATCGCTTTACTGTTTAAGATAAAATGTTATTGTTACCCAAGCATGCCATAAAAGTAAGTAATGCCATAAAGAGAAATAACAATCAGAAAAAGTGTTGTGCTATGCTGAATTGTTCTAGTGCCCAAAAGTGCTAGAGCTATGTAAACCTGGAGCAAAATAGTTCTGGTGGCAGGTGGTTTATGTGTAAAATACTTCTGGTGGCAGGTGGTTTATTTGTAAAATACTTCTGGTGGCAGGTGGTTTATTTGTAAAATAGTTCTGGTGGCAGGTGGTTTATTTGTAAAATAGTTCTGGTGGCAGATGGTTTATTTGTAAAATAGTTCTGGTGGCAGGTGGTTTATTTGTAAGATAGTTCTGGTGGCAGGTGGTTTATTTGTAAAATAGTTCTGGTGGCAGGTGGTTTATTTGTAAAATAGTACTCGTGGCAGGTGGTTTATTTGTAAAATAGTCCTGGTGGCAGGTGGTTTATTTGTAAAATAGTTCTTGTGGCAAGTGGTTTGTTTGTAAAATAGTTCTGGTGGCAGGTGGTTTATTTGTAAAATACTTCTGGTGGCAGGTGGTTCATGTGTAAAAAAGTTCTGGTGGCAGGTGGTTTATTTGTAAAATAGTTCTGGTGACAGGTGGTTTATTTGTAAAATAGTTCTGGTGGCAGGTGGTTTATTTGTAAAATAGTTCTTGTGGCAAATGGTTTATTTGTAAAATAGTTCTGTTGGCAGGTGGTTTGTTTGTAAAATAGTTCTGGTGGCAGGTGGTTTATTTGTAAAATAGTTCTGGTGGCAGGTGGTTTATTTGTAAAATAGTTCTGGTGGCATGTGGTTTATTTGTAAAATAGTTCTGGATGCAGGTGGTTTATTTGTAAAATAGTTCTGGTAGCAGGTGGTTTGTTTGTGAAATAGTCTGGTGGCAGGTGGTTTATTTGTAAAATAGTTCTGGTGGCAGGTGGTTTGTTTGTAAAATAGTTCTGGTGGCAGGTAGTTTATTTGTAAAATAGTTCTGGTGGCAGGTGGTTTATTTGTAAAATAGTTCTGGTGGCAGGTGGTTTATTGGTAAAATAGTTCTGGTGGCAGGTGGTTTATTTGTAAAATAGTTCTGGTGGCAGGTGGTTTATTTGTAAAATAGTTCTGGTGGCAGGTGGTTTATTTGTAAAATAGTGCTGGTGGCAGGTGGTTTATTTTTAAAACAGTTCTTGTGGCAGGTGGTTTGTTTGTAAAACAGTTCTGGTGGCAGGTGGTTTATTTGTAAAATACTTCTGGTGGCAGGTGGTTTATGTGTAAAAAAAAGTTCTGGTGGCAGGTGGTTTATTTGTAAAATAGTTCTGGTGGCAGGTGGTTTATTTGTAAAATAATTCTGGTGGCAGGTGGTTTATTTGTAAAATAGTTCTGGTGGCAGGTGGTTTATTTGTCAAATAGTTCTGGTGGCAGGTGGTTTGTTTGTAAAATAGTTCTGGTGGCAGGTGGTTTATTTGTAAAATAGTTCTGGTGGCAGGTGGTTTATTTGTAAAATAGTTCTGGTGGCAGGTGGTTTATTTGTAAAATAGTTCTGGATGCAGGTGGTTTATTTGTAAAAAAGTTCTGGTAGCAGGTGGTTTGTTTGTGAAATAGTTCTGGTGGCAGGTGGTTTATTTGTAAAATAGTTCTGGTGGCAGGTGGTTTGTTTGTAAAATAGTTCTGGTGGCAGGTGGTTTGTTTGTAAAATAGTTCTGGTGGCAGGTGGTTTGTTTGTGAAATAGTTCTGGTGGCAGGTGGTTTATTTGTAAAATAGTTCTGGTGGCAGGTGGTTTGTTTGTAAAATAGTTCTGGTGGCAGGTGGTTTATTTGTAAAATATTTCTGGTGGCAGGTGGTTTATTTGTAAAATAGTTCTTTTGGCAGGTGGTTTATTTGTAAAATAGTACTTGTGGAAGGTGGTTTGTTTGTAAAATAGTTCTGGTGTCCAACTAGGTGAATGGAAAGTGGAATCATTTCTGTTTACATTTAATGTAATGTTTTTTTTTAAAAATAAATGTCATGTGTTTTAAAATTTTATAATAAATGGTTTTGCAAATAGAATTAATGATTTATTTAAATTTAGAACAGCGCATCACTTTCCGAAGTCAAATCACTGTTTAATAGATGTGAAAAACAAATGAAGTTAAGTCAGAATTTCGATGTGAAGTCAGATTGTTAGCGTGCGTTAAACAAACAGTGGGCTTGTAAGGGTTAAATGACCCCAGCCATCAGTTTCCCGGGTCGCGTTGAGTCATGTGCTTGTCTCTCATGCCCTTCCCAAGCTTGTGTTTTCCCTTTTAGTGATGTTATTCCCTGTCATGGAAGGGAAAACATCCATGTCTTTTCTGCAGCAAACGCTCAATCTTATCTCAATGGCTCGCGTCTCTCTAAGTCTGTCTCCCTTCCCCCCACTCCCACCCCAACCATTGCACTCACACCTCACACACACACGCACAACCAAAGGCATTTATTTTCTCCCCTGAAAATGTGTTGTTGTTTTTTTTTAAATCTAAAACCTAATTTGAATATCTTCTCTTGGCATTGTTTACAAAACGCGATATCTCGTGATTAGAGATCATGGCTGAGATGGGTAATCGAAAGTTTGTTTTATACAACCTCAGAAACTACTAATGGGTGGGGGGGTCAAATTTCCAAAGCGAAAATTATAAACATACACAACTAAATATGAGTCAATAAGACATAGCTTTAAAGATTATATTTAAGTTGTAATTGTTTAATAGAAATATTACCAGTCGTCATTTTGTAGAACCTTGTCAAAGTAATCATGGGATAATTAAATAATTTATTTTATTCTTAGTCTCTTCTTCCTCTTCGTTCTCAAAACTTTTGAAAGAGGATTTAGACAGCAGGTCCTGTGTGTGTGATGACAGGCGCTGTAACTGTCAATTGGTTCAGTCCACCATAGAGTTTGTCATCAAGGCCAGCTTCTCGTGGCCATATGTTTGTCCGGGTGTGGTGGTACAGGGGGCAGTTTTGAAGAACATTCTTAGTCAATTGAAGGGAGTTTAGAATTGTGTGTGCATGCTAATCAGATCCAGAAATTATTTATGTAACATTTGATGTGTTTGACATATTACAATGTTTAGTAGATTACTAATTTATTTCAGAAAACTAAATATCATTTAACATATAACAGAACAGTATGCCGGGCAGACCAGACCAGACGAGTTGTTCAGTGAGAAAGTTCTCTTAACGGTTCAAATTGAAAGTCGACATTGATAAATTTAATCAGCGCACCCCGCATTCGCATCTAAAGACTTGACAAAGGCACTTGCCATAGTGATAGACTAAGTGACACTTACATCTAAGACTAAATGAAGAGGTCTTGTAGAAAGAGAGAGAGAGAGAGAGAGAGAGAGAGATGCCAAGTGTTACTAATGACGATACTAAGACGTAATCTCAGCGTATCGGACCTTGACACCGGTGAGAATACCTGTACTGTCCACTGTCCATCCGACTGACCAATGGGATCTCTCTATCAATAGGAACTTTAAAATGACTTACTGTCCCAATAACAAAGCTTATACTATCCAGTATAATAAAAGGCTAATTTCCGTGTAGTCATCGATAGCGATTGGTCCCTCAAATTCCTACAAAATCCCACAGCCAATCAGAAAAATAATAATAATCTCATATTAAACAAGTTTATGCAACCATTCAAGGCGAGATAATTTTTAAGCATTAAATCTTTTTCAAGACTTTATTTTGAGCTGTGCGCTTTCAAAAATATTTTTTTTTTTAAATTTCTGTACGCATATTACATTTTTACGAGTTTTTTCTTCATCTTATAAATACGTAAAAATGGTTTATTACAATTATCACACGATGCAAGTTGTGCAAATGAAGTTGTGAATTTTTTTAAATGTTATATTTATTATATTAATATATCGTTTCTAGTGCTAGAGATTCAGTATCTTATCTTATCTAATATGTTACAGAGGCTCCTTCTATACAGAAGATTATTGCGTCCTATTCTTATCTATGGTTTGCGTTAAGCCTTTCATTCTTATTAGAGTTTTAAATAATAATAAAGTGTTGGCATTCCTGGTTTCTTCAGGTGACCCATTCCACGCCCGGATTCAGTTTCTAATAATTTGGAAAAGGCAATACTTTCTTGGGTCGCTCTACGGTTCAAAATTATTTTGCGAGATTGCCTTTTCGGGTTCGTTATGGTGCCTTGCTCTATATAAAAGACAAAAACGCAGTGCTGTCACATTTATGGGAATTACCCTGTAGTCAGTTGGGCTCCTTCCTGAATTGTTTGGTGCTAAAAATCGTCGTTTCTTGATGCGTAGTTAGATTTATATTTTAAAGTTCATTAATTAAGTCACTTAAATATAAATTCCTCAGGTAGCTTCAGTCGAGTGTGTGAAAGAGAAGATAAACCCAAACCAATGACAATAACACATACACAATGTTTCTAGATAACGTTTCTGTGTTAATATAAAATAGAATCTGGTTACTGCGACTCATTGTCACGTGATTCTAACAGGTTATTCTACAAAGAGGGCAACGACTCTTATTAAAGAATTCATTTTGTCACTAGTGAATATTCAGTCTCTTTTTGGTCGAGCTGTTAGGCTCTTAAGACCCGGTTCAATCTAACGCAAGCGAGCCTCATCAAGCGGGCATCGCCATAGAGGTAGTCCTCTGCAGGTACTGCAACCTCACCTTGAAAAGCCACGTCAAGCTCGGGGCAACCTTCTAGTACGTGGGCCACCGTCTCCTCGGGGCAGCCACACAGCCGACAGGCCAGTTCCCTTCAGTTGTCAAACTTATGCAGGTAGCTTCGTATTGGACAATGGTCAGTTCTCAGCCGTGTTATGAGCGTCTGATTACTACGTTCAAGTTTCCACCAGGGGTCCCTCTTACTCGGTCGCGGCATTCTCTGGCCCTCAAGCCATTTCTCTCGGAAGTGATCTTTCAGCCATGACCTGACCCCCAGTTGGGTCCTAACTTCCCCCTTATTATAAGAATAATTGCCTCACTTTCATGTATACGAATGTCCCCCAATCAGAGTTTGACAGACGTTAAGAATATGAATGACTGAATATTACCTCCCGACCTGAACATAAAACGTGAGACAGAAAGTATCTCGCCCCATACATTCTCGCCCCCATACACTCTCGCCCCATACACTCTCGCCCCATACACTCTCGCCCCATACACTCTAGCCCCATACACTCTCACCTCATACACTCTTGCCCCATACACTCTCGCCCCCATACACTCACGCCCCATACACTCTCGCGCCATACACTCTCACCTCATACACTCTCGCCCCATACACTCACATCCCATACACTCTAACCCCATACACTCTTGCCCCATACACTCTCGCCCCCATACACTTTCGCCCCATACACTCTCGCCCCAAACACTCTCGCCCCCATAAATTTTCGCCCCATACATTCTCACCCCATACACTCTAGTCCCCATACACTTTCGCCCAATACACTCTCGCCCCATATAGTCTCGCCCCCATACACTGTCACCCCTATACACTCTCACCTCATACACTCTCGCCCTATACACTCTCACCTCATACACTCTCGCCCCCATACACTCTGACCTCATACACTCTCGCCCCCATACACTCTCGCCCCCATACACTCTCACCTCATATACTCTCGCCCCCATACACTATCACCTCATACACTCTCGCCCCCATACACTCTCGCCCCCATACACTCTCGCACTTACCCGACGTATTATTACTTGTTCCTAGACGGCCGACATTAGTATGATAAAAATCTCTAAATCTCAGCTGCGCGCCATACGGGGAATTCCACTTTCAATTCCTTCGCCCCCCCCCCTCTGGGGAGTAGCCTGCCCCTCCTTGTCACTCAGATCTGGGCTCTGGACAAATCGGATGTAAAGCTTTTGCCTGCCTGGAGTCAAGACTTTAATTGAATTCGTCGGCTAAGTTTTTATGGCGGTAAGTGAGAAAACTAAGGGTCAGCTAGACTCAGAACGTTGCGAAACGGACAGCGATATAGAGGTCCTGTAGTGTTAGGCGGGGAGGGGGGGGAGAAGGCGGGCAAGTTGAAAGTATTTGAGATGAAATTGACCCAATAGGGCATCTAGTTAAAGGAAATGTATAACAAAAAGAAAAACGATTAAATAACTGCCTCCTTAAAATAATTTTGAAAATATCTCTTCTTCTTTATAATACTTGATGTGAATGATAGATAACACGGAGCAAGACTGTACGAAATAGAAGTTAATGTAGAGCTCACTTGCACAATTGCTGCAGGCACTGATTATCCCTTCCAGTCACATCCATTACCAAACTTGAAGATTTTTAAGTCAAACAATTAAATTTTGTCTTTTAGTCCATTAAAAAGACTTTTGTTTATATACTTTTTAATTTTCTAATCCCCAACCATGTTTGGGTTATAAATATTAGATCAAATTTTATTTTTCCTATCAAAACTTCTGTAAGTCTTAATTGTACAGCAAAGGAGTCTTTTAGTGATGCAAATTAATTTTAAAATTTTACCTTATGTGCCATCCATAAATGACGTCAAGCGCCAAGGGGTAGGAAAGTTTCACTTAAATATTTGATTGCTTGCAATTTATTTAATAAAGTTTTCAATGGCTTCACGCGAGTAAAGCCTAACACCCAATAAATATATAAATATTTAAATGACCATAAGGTAATTTGCAACATGACAAATTTCAATTATAAAATATGGCCGCAAATTTTTGTGACTTCATATTGGAGGGGGATCTATGTTTTTGTGACGAAGTGTGATGAGAGGGAAGGGGATTTTTAAATCGGCCAAAATCGCGTGACGTCATTTATGGACGGCCTCTTAACGCCAATCCTTCTCGGTCTCCATTGTGTTATAAGGTCTAACTCAGGGATGCCCAAAGTGTGGCCCGCGGGCCAAAACCGGCCCGCGAAGCAATTTTTACTGGCCCGCGGCCTCATCTGAAATAATTAATTAACTAACGTATTATTTTTTAACCACATTAAATATAAGAAAAGTCGAGACGTTTTACCGTTTTGAGTACGTCAAAGGATGGAAAAAGTCGATAACATTGTATTGTTTACCAATTACTAGACTTCAGTCTTAAAGATCGACAAGGTGAACACATGTATTTGGTTCTGTTTGTTCTGCTGTCTATGACGTTAAATTACCAAGTAAACAATATCTTAATTTATTACTGATGGCTATCGCCATGACTCGTGAGCACAGTTGACTAGCAAAACATGTCTGTAACAAAGTCGGCTTAGTCAGGCTGGCAACGTTTTTAAACTTCACTGTATCATTCTTAAAGAAGTTCTTTGTGGTAAACACCTTTCATGTGATCGTGTCTTTAAGCCAGTGATAAAGGATATGAACTCTATTCGCTTTTAAACTCTGTTTCACGGCCATTTTTAGCAGTGTCTTCTTGACATCCAGAGAGAATACAAAGATGTTACGTATGACAGTGATAAAAGATGGTTTAGTCGGGGACAGCACTTCAGCGCGTCTACACATTAAAAAAGAAAGTGGGCAGTACATGGAAGATAAGGAAAAAACATTTCAGAACTATCTGATGCTGCTTGTCTTGCATAGTTTGCATTTTCGGTTGATGTGAAAAGACATATAAACCTTCTTAACACAATTCTCCAAGGGCACAATGCAGTGGTAAGCCAATTATATTCACATATCAAGGACTTTGGGAACAAGCTGGAACTTTTTCAAAGACAACTTTTTCAAATGCAGCCTAATACCACACATTTCCCCTCACTGCAGGAAATCATGACAAGTTTACCAGAAAGAAGTTTCAATTGGCAAATGCATAGGTATGATGCAGATATCACATCCTTGGCTGATGAATTTCAAAGACGCTTTCATGACTTAATAACTATTGAAAAGATAAACATGGTTGTTTTTGTTAAATCTTCATATTTCTCTGTAGATTTTGATACTGCGGCAATCTGCAGCGGGAATTCATTGAGCTACAAACTGATGCTGAATGTCGCAGTAGACAATTTCTTCTCTTAGACTTTTAGAATGAGCTTTATGGTTAAAGAGAGATTAAAAGGAATTCGAACATTTGTTTTAAAAAAAATGCTTAGCTTGTTTGGCTCGACATACTTGTGTAAGCAGACATTTTCAGTTATGAATTTTAACAAGATCTGTGTGAGGACGAGAATAAGTGACTCTCAACTACGTGATATCATGCGCATCAAAACCATGTCATTGAGCCTGACCTCACCTATTTACTGTATTCAAATATCTTAGTTTCACCATTCACATTAAAATTTTACAATAAAAACTCACCATACTATGTCATTTTTATGATATTATTTTAATCCGGCCCACGAATATCTTTGGATAAAGTAATATGGCCCGCCATGCAAAAAGTTTGGGCATCCCTGGTCTAACTCATATGCCTTGAACTGGGAACCTTCAGATTAGTATATCAATAACTCATGTTAATCAAGTTAAAGTGAGCTACGATTCTTGATAAAATTTAGAGGCAAGTGGTTCGAATAATATCAAATGAAATTATTATTAATAAATATTTTCCCTCTTTAAAACTTGTTTACCGCTGATACCGTTAGATTTTAAGCGTACTTACGAACTGGAAGTGGGTGAACTCTCATTTCAATTATTAGAACTGAACGAAAAGACAACAAACGCAGATATTTGAATTTTGTAGACACATTCTGGAAAGCTATTGGTTTCATATATAAACCTAACTTAAGATTAAGATTTTTTATAGTAGCTACGTGTATAAATTTAAATTTTGTAGTGGGCCACGAATACGTTATTTGATAATCGATAAATTTGTAGAGGTACTTTTATCTAACAGAGATGGAAGCGACATAACAGCAGACAAATATTGATTCTAAATAAGTTGTTCGCCTTGGCACAGAGCATGTCACAGTTAGACAAAGATTAGACATAATGAGACCATGGCTAAATTGTTCCCCTTGACACAGGGTGATGTCACAGTTAGACAAAGATTAGACATAAACAGTCAATGGCTCAATTGAGAGAAGATCATTTCGTGTGACCTACTTACCTTCCCTGGGAAACGTTGATTGGGTCAGACGCGTGCTGCTTGTGGGTCAGAATATGTGATACCCCGCTTTATATACAAATATATATATATATACACACACACACTTTATTATACACCAGTTAGTTGACCGGGCCTTTAACATCTGTCACCTTAATATTTTATTATGATATTTATTTATAAATACGTACACCTTATTATTATTATAAATATTGTTATTAATATTATTATTATTATTATTATTATTAACATTATTATTATTATTGGTGGGGAGTTTTGGGGGGTGCTTGTTTCTTTTAGAAATAAATATAGAATTATGAAGCTTAATGTTTGAACTTAAGGCAAAAAAGAAGCCAAATATTTGTTTGCAATAAATGGCCACACAGGTAGGCCCCTGTTGCCTTGATACGTCAAACATGTCTCCCGTTAGGAAATAATTTACGCCCTGCGAAAATATCTCAATGATCTTGTGTAAAGAGGTTTAATTAAATGAATGATACGAGAAGAAGAATTGGTTGATTCTAAATGTTGGTGAAGAAACCTGAGAGAAAGTTAAATAAAATTTAATAGAGTTGGTAAAAAAAGTATTTGCATTAGGGGTATATGCTACAGGAACAGTGTGTAAACTTTGCGGATACAGTGGGGTTTAAAAAGACATTCAAATGAAGACGTTTGCAGTGTGTACTCTGCTGGAAATAGTTCCGGGGGGGGTACATTAGTTTTCTATTGGAGGGTGTACTGAGAAGAGGTGCAAGCTCCTCGAACTAAAGCTGAGTGTGAAATGTACGCGCCCCAACACTCGTGAGATGCCGTCTGATAGCGTCTTACAATGAGATTAGCCCTCGCCAGAGCTCACAGTGGAACCAATTTACTCAAATTTAGTTCGGACTGTTAGGCACACATGAATCAGCCGCCGATAGAAATCTGGAGACAAATGTGGGTCATTACAAGGCTGTCCATCATCGCCTGTGGCTGGCTTCAGTGCATTGTGGGATGTTTTCTAGCCAAGTCCTTTTTGTTGCAAGTAACAAATAACCCCATCAGCATCATGTTTTGAGTTGTTACTTACGAGGAGTAGCCACTATGAATTATTTTTGATAGTGAGGTACACTTGTAAATTAAAACATCATTCAATTTTGAAAATGCACTTAGTAACCAATTGACATTTTATGGGTACGTGAACTTTTTCGATGGAACTAACAACATTCTTTGAGAACAAATCAGGAGTCGGATCAGCTCAGCACAGAATCGCCCCCAAATCCCCGTGGCCCAGGAATTGAATGCCGGGCTAAACCCGTGGTCATGTTCAGCAGAAATGACTACCAGTACATCGGAGTTATTTCCCATTACCGTCTGCCACACAGCCAATGTTTGCTCTCCTGGGTTCTGTTTCTGACGATGATCATGACCTTGAATAATGACGTTCCCAGTGTGACCTCGGTGCTAAATGACCTGTTTACCTACGAACAATACAACTGACCTTACGTCGTACCTACGTGAGACAATTACAGCTCAAATGACGTGAGATATTAGCGCCGAGTACATTAAGTCAATATATTTAAAACTTATAGGAATTGAGTTTCATTGTGCAGATATCTGCCGAGAAGTCTTAGGGTAGTATTCACAGAATGTATAAATCCTATCCTATCATATCTTATCTTATCCTATCTTATCTTATCTTATCTTATCCATTACAGATGGTCCATTAATACAGAAAACTATTGCGTAGTACGCTTATTCATGGTTTATGTGTACTCTGGCATTTGTTAGCATGTACAATGTTGTAGGGTGTTGTGTTTTCCCGGCTTGATCTTTCACCCCATTCCACGGCCGAATTTCAAACAAGACGAATGTGACTTTGTACGTGTTTGCTTCTTTTTAAACAGTTTCTATATCCTCATGCCTGACTACCTGAGGCTTCTATTAGATTTTCCTTATGTTGCAAGTCCACGTTGAATTGTTCTAATATTTTCTATCATTTTTAAGTTTAAGGATTTAACTAATGATGTTACTCTTGTCAATTTGGAATATTCACCAGAAATTAATCTGGCAGTTGTTTTGCTGGGTTTTATTTTTAATAGTCTTTTTAATTAAATTTTAACAATGTTTTCTTGAGTAGAGATACAATCTTCTAGACTTTAAACACGTGAGAGCTCCCACAATAAATGAGTCAAAATTTTCTCTGATCCTGTCAGAATTCGGCTGGTTTCCTTCCTGCAGAGATAAAGTCACGGATTAATTCATTTAACCGCTATTTTTTTAAATAAAAATTGTCGGAGTTGGTGACATATGACTGTCATTAAATGTAATTAAAAATGCTCTCACAATTATGTGGTAAATGATACCAATTATGTTTTATAAGTGACTGGTTGATAAATTTAGTTTTGCTTTTTCTTTTGATATATTTTCTAATATAAGGCTGTTCATATCTCCTGTTATTTTTTATAATTAGGCTTAAGATTTTTATACTCAATAATAAAAAGTGTATTCTATACTAAAATCGGCCACCTAATAATGAAATGATGACATTGTGGATGTGAAAATAAATCTTACGAAAATTTCAAATTTATTAACACAAATTATGACTAACATAGGAGACGCTATCGGCAGTAAAGTTATAATTGCGCACATACAAAAGTACATCATTTTTTAATTTATATATAGACAGGCAATTTTATTTGTTTAATATTTATAAATTTAGTCATTCTTGCACTAATTTGTTTTTTTAACCCTTTTTCTTGGAATATTAATTCTATAATGACATGTTTTACAACATTGTGAATATAATTGTATTAATTCTCTGAAAAAAACATTATCCTGTTTTAAACAAATCCAACTTAAATTAAAACAAGAAACATTTCACTATTTGGTCAGCGACATTACTAGCATAAAACATTGATGAAATAGTGGAAACGGAAATCCTAGGACGATTTCTCGATGCAGGTATTGTCTATGACACTAAACAATTGTACAGTTGTAGCAAAAACATGCATGACCACCAACACCTGATAGTTCATGACAAAATATATCCATTGTCCACACTTAGGATGAGGTGATGACGTAAATTATCACCTTTTTTTCCAGTGCGGATGATCGTTTGAAGGAACAACGCAATGCCCTCGTAGTAGTCTCCCATGATGGAACTCTCCTGTGGATGCCCCAGGCGATCTTGAGAAGCTCGTGTGCGTTTGATACCTTGTACTTTCCCTTTGACGAGCAGACCTGTGTCCTCAAGTTTGGCTCCTGGACTTACAACGGGTTTAAACTTGACATACATTTTAAACAAGGTATTGATCCGCTTGTGATGTCTTAGAGTGATTTTCAGACACACTTCAAAACACTAAACCATTTCGTCATGGCACGTGTCATGCCGATGAAACGTATTATATTTTTAAAGGTTTAGCACATATTTGCTTCCGTGAATTATACTGCGTTTTATGAAGCACATTTTATAATGTTTTGTTTTGAATAAATTGACTTCATAAAACCTAACAAAAAAGATTGAGAACATAGTCTAAATATTTTGTTACTTTTTCAATCAGTTGCACGTAATTGGTTTGAAATTGGGCATTTCGCTATTTTTCCTTATATTTTATTTGAAACGTTGAACGCTATTAACAAAATAGTTGTCTGTCTTCCCGAGTTTATATAACTTGAATATATTCACACATACTCAAATATACTCATATATACTCAAATATACTTTAAAATACCCAAATATACTAAAATATACTCATATATACTCAAATGTACTCAAATATACACAAATATACTCAAATTTACTTAAATATACTCAAATTTACTCATATATAGGCTACTCAAATATACTCAAATATACTAAAATTTACTTCAATATACTCAAATTTACTCTTATATAATCAAATATACTTAAATATACTCACCTTTACTCAATTACACTCGTATATACTCAAATATACTCATAAATACTCAAACATGCTCAAATATACTCCACAGGTAGAGATAAGTTTGATCTGATGGATTACATAGAAAACAACGAATGGACAATTATAGAAAACTCAGGTAAATCGTCAACACGTCGTCTACACATTGTTCTCTTTCGATAGTTGTAAAGATGATGTAAGAACTTAGGTGCGCTCCTTTTTTCCCTAAAAATTATCTGTTTTATTGAGTTATTAAAAGGGAATCTTTACACTTTAAAATATCTGAGCCATTATTTTGATGACAAGCTTGTTGGCAATAACGTATTAAAAATTGTTTTTATCTAATCTCTAATTTTGAAAGCTTGTTTTAATCCAAAATTTTTGTAAAGGGCAAGGGATTTGTTAGTAAAATTGATCCATTTTTTTCACGAAATCTTCAAGAACTTTCTTCAAACAAACAAAGGATTGTAAAATAGGAATCTAAATAATTTTTATGCATGGGGGTGTTAAAGAAAATGACCAAAATATTCATCGTGACTTTTATTTAAAATTTAAAATTTAGGCTTATCACCACATTGAAAACGTAAAAACAATTCATGTTTATATGTATTTTATGTTTTCATCTTTGATATTTTTCTCTTGTAATGTATAATACATAATCGTTTACAATTTATACGTTCTAGCTCCGTCACTAAAACCATTAAGCTGACTTAGTGTTTTGAATAAAAGTTTTTATAAAAACCCACTCAAGATAAATTCTAATTATTCATCAACACAGAAAGGACATGTTAAAACAACCGTTGATTCGATTTCAGGTTATAGAAACATCAAGATGTACACCTGCTGCCCGGAGCCTTACCCAGACCTCAAATTTAAGCTCGTCTTCCGTCGACGTGTGGCCTTCTACACGTTCATCCTGATCATGCCATGTGCTTTACTGTCTCTCCTAACGATGGTCATTTTCTGGGTGCCCCCTGAGTCTCCGGCCAAACTAACTTTAGGTCAGGCATTCTTTTAAATATCCGTCTCGTGCATTTTGATATAGTGTTAAATAACTTTTAGTTGCATTTTTCATATACTTTTTAAGATACATATTGTTAAAAGCTGGTCTCCCGAAAGACTCTCTCAAGTATTTGGCTAGTGTTTGGTAAATATGCAAGTAAACATTTCTGAGTTAACATTTCCCACTTCAAATTTCTATACCCCACCCCTTAAAGTCAACACTCCACCACTTCAATTCAAACACTCCACCACTTCAATTCAAACACTCCACCACTTCATGTCAACACTCCACTACTTCAAGTCAACACTCCACCACTTCAAGTCAACACTCCACCACTTCAAGTCAACTTTCCACTACTTCAAGTCAACACTCCACTACTTCAAGTCAACACTCCACCACTTCAATTCAAACACTCCACCACTTCAAGTCAACACTCCACGACTTCAAGTCAACACTCCACCACTTCAATTCAAACACTCCAACCCTTCAATTCAACACTCCACCACTTCAAGTTAACACTCCAACACTTCAAGTCAACACTCCACCACTCGAAGTCAACACTCTACCACTTCAAGTCAACACTCCCCCCTTTCAAGTCAACACTCCACCACTTCAATTCAATCTCTCCACCCCTTCAATTCAACACTCCACCACTTCAAGTCAACACTCCAACACATCAAGTCAACACTCCACCACTTCAATTAAACACTACACCACTTCAAGTCAACACTCCACGACTTCAAGTCAACACTCCACCACTTCAATTCTAACATTCCACCACTTCAAGTCAACACTCCACCACTTCAATTAAACACTCCACCACTTCAAGTCAATACTCCACCACTTCAAGTCAACACTCCACCACTTCAAGTCAACACTCCACCACTTCAAGTCAACACTCCACCACTTCAAGTCAACACTCCACTAATTCAAGTCAACATTCCACCACTTCAATTCAAACACTCCACCACTTCAAGTCAACACTCCACGACTTCAAGTCAACACTCCACCACTTCAAGTCAACACTCCAACACATCAAGTCAACACTCCACCACTTCAAGTAAACACTACACCACTTCAAGTCAACACTCCACCACTTCAAGTCAACACTCCACCACTTCAATTCAAACACTCCACCACTTCAAGTCAACACTCCATGACTTCAAGTCAACACTCCACCACTTCAATTCAAACACTCCAACCCTTCAATTCAACACTCCACCACTTCAAGTCAACACTCCAACACTTCAAGTCAACACTCCAACACTTCAAGTCAACACTCCACCACTTCAATTCAAACACTCCAACCCTTCAATTCAAACACTCCAACCCTTCAATTCAACACTCCACCACTTCAAGTCAACACTCCAACACTTCAAGTCAACACTCCACCACTTCAAGTCAACAACCCCCCCCCTTTCAAGTCAACACTCCACCACTTCAATTCAAACACTCCATCTCTTCAATTCAACACTCCACCACTTCTAGTCAACACTCCAACACATCAAGTCAACACTCAACCACTTCAAGTCAACACTCCACCACTCGAAGTCAACATTACTGTAATTGCTGCTGTTATACTCGAGCAACCGTTTTAATTTCATGTTTAAGTGCTAAAAACGTCAGCTGAATGCGTGCACCTCAGATCGTCTGCTAAAGGGCCGGGTGAAAATTCCAATAAAAAAACGAAGGACATTTCCTTCCAGTAATGATCCTGGTTTTAGTCGTCTGCCAGTCGCTCGTGCACGTGCAAATGTAATCACGTGCAAGATAAAAAAAATAAAAGGAAATGTAAATTTTTTGTGAGGGCGTTTTCTTCTAATCATTTGTGTTAATGTAATAGTTTTTAGTGATATTTTTGTTAATTTAATTGTTTTTAGCTATGTTTTTGTTAATTTAATTGTTGCTTGTGATGTTAAAAATTGTTGGTTGAAATGTTTTTTAAACCTTTTTTAGCCGATTGACATATTTTAACGCTTACTGTTGTTGATGAGATCACATATATAACAACATTAGTTGGCGGGATTCTCTGTCTAATCTCTTGTATCCGTTTCTTTAAAATGCAACTAACCGATAGTTCATTAGCTCGTGGGTAGAATCATGTGTAATAGAAGTTTCGTTATTAAGCCTTGATGTGTATGGTGTTATGGCTATGTAACCGATAGCAATTTTCTTTTCAACAACTTTTAAATAAGTGATTTAAGAGATACATTTCTCTCGTTGGAGAAAAAAATCAGAGATTTTGTTTTGTTCTTCAGCGTGACAGAACTTATTTTAGACATTTATCCTAACTAATAAAATTTATTTTAAACATAATTCATTTTTCACATATAAATTTCTAATCTTGCTTGTTCCAGGCATGAATATTTTCCTGGCCTTTTTTGTGTTGCTGTTGTTATTGGCCGAGTCCACCCCTAAGGCCGCCTCTACAATACCATTGATAGGTTAGTGACTTTTGATATTGTACGTCTTGGGGGCCGTCCATTAATGACGTCCCTCACTGTCGAGGGGGATGGGGCGAGGTGGCGACCATTTGTGAGGAAGTGTGACGAGGTGGAAGGGTGTGTGTAAGAAATGTTACGTGACATCAATACGCGCAAATTTACATAAAGGTTTCACTTAAAGATTTGATTGTCTACAATTTAATGACGTTTAACATGGGTGGCACTCGGGTTCCGATATTAGACTGCCGACTTACGCTAAAAACATACCGAAATGACAAAAATTGATTTGAATCATGCTCTTTTTCAAATAGAAAAATGTCTTTTTAT
>MUZC01000351.1:381314-392675 GCA_002072015.1 Radix auricularia | reverse complement strand
GTCGGCTAAAATCTCGTGACGTCATTTATGGACGGCCCCTTGTTTGTTTGACACCAAACTAACGTCTAATGTGTAGAAAATTATAAATACTTCTTGAGCAGCCAGTTGAAATGGAGGGTTGTCAGAAAATATACATATAATATAAGATGATGAACAGATACCTAAATAAGAGATTAAATAATGAAAATAGCGTGAATTCATTGGTGTAGATGTAACACAGACGTGTATTCGAGCCAGTGTGTCTATTGATCTTCATTTCAACATTCTTTTTTCTTGATTACGTAACGTATTGTAAGACAACATGAGTTAATGTCACAAATAGTGTACCAATATAACTTGACTTCAGAAAATATAATCTTGCTGTCTTATTTCCAGATTATTAATTTTTTAACTTTTTTTCTTCTTCTTTTTTTTTTTTTTTTTTGACTTTGTCATTGTGATAACTTTAAGTGTGTGTTTTTACTTTCATTAAAACATTATTTTTTCTTAATTACCTAACCTATTTTAAGACAGTCTGATTTAAAAGAAGAAAATAGTGCATTTATTTAACTTGACTTAAGAAAATATATTGTGGCTTCTTTAAAATTCCAGATTTTTATTTCATTTTTTAAAATTTTACTTTTTGTTAAGTTATTAGATTTTGTCATTGTGATAAATAAAAGTAAACACTGCATTGAGGCTATTAAAAACAAGAGTTGCCAACTAGAACTACTAAAGAGCAAAACACTTTATCTTTTTAAAAAAAACTTACCCACGTTCTAAATTACATGGTATCTATCGAATTTAAAAGATGTGTGTTTTCGTAAGCCGATGAGTATTTTAGTGGTACATGGAGAATCTGTCTGTATTCCTAACAAATTGTTGGAATGAGGAAAAAACATAATAGAGACAGATATTATCATGGTTTTCCTCACCCTCTTCACACAGGCTCATACGTAACTCATGCATCTCTAACGAAGGCCGTGTAGATAGCCTTGTGCCTACATTGACACAGGCTCATACGTAACTCATACATCTCTAACAACGGCCGTGTAGATAGCCTTGTGCCTACATTGACACAGGCTCATACGTAACTCATGCATCTCTAACAACGGCCGTGTAGATAGCCTTGTGCCTACATTGACACAGGCTCATACGTAACTCATGCATCTCTAACAAATTCCGTGTAGATAGCCTTGTGCCTACATTGACACATGCTCATACGTAACTCATGCATCGCTAACAACGGCCGTGTAGATAGCCTTGTGCCTACATTGACACAGGCTCATACGTAACTCATGCATCGCTAACAACGGCCGTGTAGATAGCCTTGTGCCTACATTGACACAGGCGATAATCTAAGATCAACCTTTGACTTTGGTTTGACAAGTCGCAATATGTCGCCCACAGCCGTAAATCGAATGAGGCGGGCCGGTTAGCGAGGACGCCACTGGTAAATTAGGACTTGATGGGATGGGCCCTTCTTATACACATCCGCCCTCGGCCCCAGGCTCGGCCAAATTACTGGCTAAACGGGCATTTTCCCTCCCAATCGAAAAGTTCACAGTTGGTGTGGGGTGACGAGTCCTCGGTCTCTAACACAATATAGAATATTGGTGGAAGTTACACAGTGTGTGTATGTAAATATAAAACAAATGGTAAATAAAACAGAGACTAATTGGGTGATATAAATAACAAACACAGTAAGGGCTTTAGAAAATGTTGATAATATAGGTGCAAATTTAAGCCAGAAAATTTGGGTCAAAATACAGAATAGGTTTTACTGTACGCAATTCACAATTGGTTAAACTGTACAAAATACACAATTGATTATATTGTACAAAATACACAATTGGTTAACTGTACAAAATACACAATTGGTTATACTGTACAAAATACACAATTGGTTATACTGTACAAAATACACAACTGGTTATATTGTACAAAATACACAACTTGTTATATTGTACAAAATACACAATTGGTTAAACTGTACAAAATACACAACTGGTTATATTGTACAAAATACACAACTGGTTATATTGTACGAAATACACAACTGGTTATATAGTACAAAATACACAATTTGTTATATTGTACGAAATACACATCTGGTTATATTGTACGAAATACACAATTGGTTAAACTGTCCAAAATACACAATTGGTTATATTGTACAAAATAAACAATTGGTTATATTGTACAAAATATACAATTGGTTAAACTGTCCTAAATACTCAATTGGTTAAACTGTACAAAATACACAACTGGTTATATTGTACAAAATACAAAATTGGTTATATTGTACAAAGTACACAATTGGTTATATTGTACAAAATACACAACTGGTTATATTGTACAAAATACACAATTGGTTAAACTGTACAAAATATACAATTGGTTATACTGTACAAAATACACAATTAATTAAACTGTACAAAATACACTATACAATATAGTGTTGATTAAATCACAGAATCTTGTTATAGCTATTGCCCTTTATTTCCGATGTTATGGGATGAACGTGTTTGAAGCAATCAAAATGTTTTAGTTAGTGTACATGTTTTTTTGGCCCAGCTTGATGCAGATTATGGATTGCTGCTATATATAAAGATAAGGAATAGTGGTACGTTCCACAGTCTTTTGGTGAGTCAGGGGGGGGGGTAACTAATAGGAAAGTCTTTCATGCATAGAGTATTGCTTGAAAAACATTTTGGGATCACATCACAGAAAACTTGCTATCTACTCTCCTAAAGTTAAAAGTAAATACATTGCGAGTGTACTAATAGCATGTTATAGATAACACAAATTTATACAAACACCATGAGGAAGGGTGTAATGTTTTTCATGTCAAGGCCGTTAAGACAAATTTATTAACGACAGATTCAGCTACTTATAAACGTACATGAAGCTTATACCAAGTTTTGACAAACAAACGAATCAACAATAAACTTTCGGATTCTTGATTTCAATTTCAAAAGCATTTGTAAAGATATCTTCAATATGAATTGAATACACTGCTCTGTAGAAATAGTTAAGTATTTAATATCGTTCAGCATTAAGTCGCTGTTAGTTGTACCAAATATCTTGTTGTTTATGTCATAGCAAGCTGTTTGGGTCATCTATTTTTTTTTATACAGGTGGACACACACACAAAAACGGCCATCACCAAAATTATGTTAATATTACATCGACAGAATACTTGAGCTACATTAGGTCGAGCCTGTTTAGCAGACATCACTAAAGTTTCAAGTCTGTACAACAAAAACTCTTTGTTTCACTGGTGCTCCAAAATGTGCTCCAAATGAGCTCCCCGGCTATGTGCCAGACTTTCTTGACAATGTCCAGTTTTCGGATGAGACACATGCTTTTTTTTTTTCAGTTCACGTGAACTCGAAGAACTCCTGGGGCAGCACACCCTCTGAATGGCGTACCGATGGTCACGAGTTCAAATCCACGCGAAGGCTATGATATATTACCGGGACTTAGGGAGTCCCCGAGTCACCAAGCTCTGAATGTGTACCTAACTAGACAATTGTTAGGCGGCTGGGTAATGCGTGGAACCCTTATAGCCTTAAAGACAGATCATCTGTCATGGTCTGTGGACGCAATTATCTTCTGCATAGAAGAAACGTCTGTATATCTAAGATAAGATAAGAAGCACTGTCTACAAATGTCATTACACTCGGTGAAGTGCACTGCCTGGGTCACCATCTCAAAACATGGCAACATTGGACCAATCTGGTGGAGCACGACAACGTGCGGTCTGTGCTTGGCAAGTTCTGGACAGCACTTGGTCGACGGAGAGGATTCATCAGGGTTCTTCAGTGGTTTCAGCAGGATGATGCCACCCCCCACCCACACACACACACATCAAACGAATCATGGCTACAGCTGCGTTTCCCTGACTGACTGATTAACCACAGGTGTGACCCGAGTGGTCACCACATTCACCGGACCTGAACCCCCCTCCCAGATACCTTAAGGACAGGGTATATGGCAACAACCCCCAGACTCTCCCTGACCTGAAGGCAGCAATCACGGCAGCAATAAAAGTGATCCCTGAGCAGGAATGTGTGAAATTCATCCAGAGAGCTTTGTCTGCCGGATTCAAATTTGGAGCACATTTTAGAGCGCCAGTGAAACAAAGAGTTTTTGTTGTACAGACTTGAAACTAAAGCTGTGTATCGATCTAAATAAATTTTGGTAGTTATTCGTTTTTTGTTGATGACCGTTTTATTTTTCTTTGTATATGACATTTCTGTCCAATGCCTCCTCCATCTAACAGATCTAGCTGTTATAAGTGACATTTGTGAACAGTACCTCATCAATCTAACAGATCTAGTTGTTATAAGTGACATTTGTGAACAGTACCTCCTCCATCTAACAGATCTAGTTGTAAAATGTGACAGTTGTAACAATACATCAACCATCTAGCAGATCTAGTTGTTAAATGTGACAGTTGTGAACAATACATCATCCATCAAGCAGATCTAGTTGTTAAATGTGTCAGTTTTGTACAATACATAATCCATTCCATTCAACAGGTGCTTACTTCTGTATGAACATGATCATGATAACATTGTCTGAGATTCTGGCCTGTGTTGTTGCAAATATGCACTTCAGAGGAGTCCGTATCAACAGAGTACCAAAGTGCTTGAGAGTTGTAAGTACATCCATCCATCAAACACTTGAACGTATTAAGTACATTCATCCTAAAACAAACATTTGGGAGTTGTAAGTGCTTTCATTCAACATCAAACACTTGAGAGTTGTAGTACATTTATTCAACACTTGAGAGTTGTAAGTACATTCATTCAAAATCAAACATTTGAGAGTTGTAAGTACATTTATCCAACAACAAACACTTAAGAGTTTAGATACTTTAAATCATTCTCTAACATTTTTAGCGCATTTTCGAGAAGTAGAAATGCGCTATTGTATCCGTTTTGTCCGTCTGTCCGTCCGTCCGTCTGTCATCACCCTAGATCTCAGCATCCATAAGTCCTAGACCCATGATGTATGTATGTTTTTTGTATGTCCTGACCTGCCATTTGTGCATCAACACTCAGTTACACGATCCGACCTCTTGTAGTGGCAGTAGAGCTCCTGGAAGTATGAAAGTCCTAGACCCATGATGTATATATGTTTTTAGACCCATGATGTATATATGTTTTTTGTATGTCCTGACCTGCCATTTGTGCATCAACACTCAGTTACTCGATTAATGCATTTTAAATGTTCATTTAGAAAAGAAACATGCACGGTTTCACAACTTTGAGGATCACTGCTTTCCACGTGTAGCACGTAGAAAAACGCTTTGGGAGAAGATATTTCATAACTTTGGCGCTTGTAATAATTTCCCGGTATTTGGCGCGATTAGCTGATTACAATTTAGAATGTTTCATTTATGAGTCCTATTTCAGTGACCACAAACCACTTGTAGTTAGATTAAAGAGAAAATAAAAAATTTTAAAATGTAAAGAAATGACTTTTAAATTAAAAAAATTTCAGGTATATTCATTACACAAGAAAATTCATAAAAATATGTCTAAAATCTAAATACAATTACTGATAACTACATAATGCTGATATCTAACATAAGTACTGATACATAATACGAAAATGCGCTAACACGTCCTGAGTCCAAAAAGGGACCAGGCTTAACATGATTTTTTTTCTTTTTAAATATGTTGGCCTATTAATTCTTTTTAACCCCTTTGGAAGGAAGTTTGGTACGGTATAAAAAAGGATCACCAAAATGAAACATTAATTTAAAATAATTAATTGCATGTAATGTTTCCTCAGTTTATGATCAACTTCATGGCCAGAGTACTGTGTGTCCGAGACCAGATCTTTGAGAAGGAAGTGACCATCCCAGTGGTTGCCGGACAGCCGAAAAAACGCTGGAATGCGGGGCGGGTAGGTGGAGACAGCAACAGGCCACAGTACCCCTATACAGACATTTCGTTTGCTCAGGTTAGCTATGGATACCTGTAGCTTAGACACCGGGTAATACTTCCAATGTATCGTCTGCTCAAGTTAGCTATGGATACCTGTAGCTTAGACACCGGGTAATACTTCCAATGTATCGTTTGCTCAGATTAGCTATGGATACCTGTAGCTTAGACACCGGGTAATACTTCCAATGTATCGCACCTTCACATTACCTAGGGATATTTCTAGCCTAGATATCGGCTACTGCTACCAACATATCGTTTGCTCGGTTTTAGCTGTGAATAGCTGTAGCTTAGACACCGGATAATAAAATATATTGCACCTTCACATTACCTAGGAATATTTCTAGCCCAGATATCGGCTATTGCTGCCAAGTTATCTATTGTTTTGGTTAGCTTTGAATACCTGTTATTGTTTTGACGCCTGATAATACTTCCAATATATCGTGTCTTCAGTTTAAATATGAATACTTCTGGTCAAGGCACGGGCTATATATCGTTCTTCCATATTTACTATGAATTCTTCTAGTTTAGAGATAAGATAATACTGCCAATTTATTGATCCTTCGGATAAACTATTAATAATTCTTGTTTAGAAACCAGCTATTAGTACTAAAATATCGTAACTCCATGATAGCTGTGGGTAGCTCTAGGTTAGAAAGTTGCTAATGCTAGCAGAATATCGTTTGCTTTTGCCAGCTATGAAAACCTTCAGCCTAGAGACCAATCCAGACAGTACACATTGTTCCACCATTTACCAATAACTTTTGCCAACAATTGTCCATTCTTCCTGGATATCCAAAGCCATAAAACTATAGATCATGGTCTGCAACCTTCCCGTTGCGGCCATCAGCAAACACACGCGAAACTGAACGTACCGCCAAGCCCATCTCATATTAAAGCACCTAAATCTTTACTTGATATTATTGCTTGACTTTATATCAAACGGCGTCATCTAACTTTCCTTCAATGCTGTAAGAAGTGCGAGGAGTTATAATAAGACAGAACGGAGATTGTTTTAAATAAGAAAACACGTGTGCGTTGTCACCCAACAGGCCTCTATTTTCTGTATCTTTACATTGTAACAGTGCTAAACGAAATGAAATATTCGGCAATGAAGTTACAATCAATTAATCAACCAGATGACATTTCTACGGAGAATAAGTGTCTAAAACGATTTAGTACATTGCCTTCTTTTAAGATCAGATTCACAATTTTAAATACCATAATGTCTTTTTCCGTTGTTGTTTTACGGTAATTTTCTTCACTTTCTTACCGTAGTCCTTACTCTGTTATCGTTAAGGGGTTCTGTCCATTCTTTTACTTGTTTCTGCTTTAATAGTTTCTAGAGTTAAGCTAAATGTTTTTTTTATGCTAATTTCATTTAAACAAGTAATTTTTTTTTACCTATGACGCAACTGATCAAAGCTATTACACTTGTAATGTTTAACATTTAGTCGTTTAATTACTCGAAATGTTTGTGCAGGAAATAAATGTATCATTCTATAAACTTTCTTCAAACTTAATGCTACTAAAAATTGTTTTTCGTACTTTAAAAATATCCCAAAACCTTTCTTAAGAGACTTCTTCTTCTAGCAAAACAGTGAATAAATTCGCCTCGCCCTAAATTAAATTAATGAAAACTAACTTCTTACGTATACGCCACACGCAGTAATCTCGTTTTGTCCGTCCTTATCCACTCAGTGCTGTTAGTATACATATTATGTAGATTTTTGGGCGTCCTTATCCACTCAGTGCTGCTAGTATACTTATGATGTAATGTTTTTGGCGATGATTTCAATCATTTTAAAAAATAAGATGCTAATGGTTTTAGATAATTTAAAACAGATGTTACTTTGGTGCATTTGAAAAACATGTCATAAATATTTGGTTTACTTAACAGATAGTGAATGTTCCATTATTATGGGTCTAGGATTCAGCTTTAACATATACAATCTAAAAAAAAACCTCTAAGATGTCAAACGCTTTTGTGGACCAGTGCATGGCTGACGTATCGATGGTCACGTATTCGAATTTCCGTGAAGACATGAGTTTGTTCCCACGGCCAACGGTGTCCTTGGTAACAAAGGCGGCTGGGCCTTGCGTGGAACCCTCATAGCCATGGTCTGTGACCCCTCCTAACCAAGGTCTGTGAACCCTCATAGCCGTGGTCTGTGAACCCTCATAGCCGTGGTCTGTGAACCCACACAGCCGTGGTCTGTGAACCCACCCAGCCGTGGTCTGTGAACCCTCATAGCCGTGGTCTGTGAACCCACACAGCCGTGGTCTGTGAACCCTCATAGCCGTGGTCTGTGAACCATCATAGCCGTTGTCTGTGAACCCTCACAGCCGTGGTCTGTGAACCCTCACAGCCGTGGTCTGTGAACCCACACAGCCGTGGTCTGTGAACCCTCATAGCCGTGGTCTGTGAACCCTCATAGCAGGGTCTGTGAACCCTCCTAACCATGGTCTGTGAACCCTCATAGCAGTGGTCTATGAACCCCCTTAGCCGGGGTCTGTGAACCCTCCTAACCAAGGTCTGTGAACCCTCATAACCGTGGTCTGTGAACCCTTCTAACCAAGGTCTGTGAACCCTCATAGCCGTGGTCTGTGAACCCTCATAGCCGTGGTCTGTGAACCCACACAGCCATGGTCTGTGAACCCACACAGCCATGGTCTGTGAACCCTCCTAACCAAGGTCTGTGAACCCTCCTAACCAAGGTCTGTGAACCCTCACAGCCATGGTCTGCTAACCCACACAGCCGTGGTCTGTGAACCCTCATAGCCGTGGCCTGTGGATGCAGTAATCTTCTGTAATCAGAGATGTTAATTTTCTTTTGTTGAATGTAGTGTAGTCTGTTTCCATCTCATCTCATCTAGAACTCTCTAACACTCCACATCTCAAAGGCCCTCATCTAGAACTCCCTAACACTTCTCATCTTAAAGACTCTCATCTAGAACTCTCTAACACTTCTCATCTTAAAGACGCTCATCTAGAACTCTCTAACACTTCTCATCTTAAAGACTCTCATCTAGAACTCTCTAAAACTTCTCATCTTAAAGACTCTCATCTAGAACTCTCTAACACTTCTCATCTTAAAGACTCTCATCTAGAACTCTCTAACACTTCTCATCTTAAAGACTCTCATCTAGAACTCTCTAACACTTCATGTCTTAAAAACTCTCATCTAGAACTTTCTAACACTTCTCATCTTAAAGACTCTCATCTAGAACTCTCTAACACCTCAGTTCTTAAAAACTCTCATCTAGAACTCTCTAACACTCCACATCTCAAAGGCCCTCATCTATAACTCTCTAACACTCCGCGTATTAAAGGCTTTCATCTTATCATGTTGCATGTAAAAGAATGAATTTTTCTTACACAAAATCTAAATAAATTTGAAATTCTAATAATAAATGTGCAAATTTATAGATATGGCGAAGCGATTCCCCGGCCAATTCCAAAATGTGCAACTTTAAAAAAAAAATTATCTGTAGGAAATGCAATTGACTAAAGTTTCTTTTTTAAACTAAAAATATTTTGAAACTCTAATTTTTGTAATGACACATTCTATAATCATTGCATTGTGATCTCTTGAATGATATGTTGAAGAGGGCAATAAGATCCCAGATCTGGGCTCAGAAAATTTGGAGAAATCTAAAATACAGCAACATTTTCTTATCTGGGATGCATGAAAATGTAGAAAGGCATTTAAAGAATATATTATTATTTTAAACTGTTTAATGCTGCATCAGACATACTATTTTAGAGCAAATTTCTAGTTTTACTATCTTTTCAGAAATGAATAAAAAAAATTAAAAATCCTGAAATGCGAATCCCTACTAACTCATTCAAGGCGCATTAAACTTTTAAAAATGTTATTAAAACATACAAAAAGATCTGCTCTATAAACTGTAACCATCTCTAATCTGATGCTTTCAGATGCGTTCTTTTCATCTTACCTTCTTGTTCTCATGCAACATTTCAATTGTAATAAAAAAAAGATTTTCAAAAGTTGATAAAGTTCAGAGTATATATATATATATATATATATATATATATATAAATTATCAATTTAATATTATTATTTCAAGCTTGTCCATGGGACATATTTTTCTGTCCCATCGCATCCCATCCCATGGGAATCCCATGGGAAAAACATTCCCATGGACAAGGCTGAATTATTATTATTATCTAGAATAATAATCAGGAAAAAAAACTCTGTTATAACAGTGAATTTTTTAAAGTAAATATCCTGTGATAAGAAAAGATCTGAAAATAATATATTTTAACCTCAGTTTCCTGTAGCAGTTTATGAAGATAGAATACAAAGAAAATAATTGCATGCCCATCGGCATATTTATGAGATGAATAAATCTTCTACTTTGCCGCGTTTGATATTGAATTATTGCAACAGTTACTGAGTGTGTATAGTGTGTACTGTTCTCGCTACATTTACTCTCAGTCATTCTCACACCACAACATCTGACCGTAACAATTACTAATAATGAATCGTCACACAGGCTCCATATTCGCCTTGCAGTCAGCTACAGCTGCTATTGTCCAGCGACCGAGTGCTAGGTAATTTTAGAATCATCAAATTTTACATTAAAACAGGGAGTATCACAGAAGATGGACTCAAAAGAAGATGATTGCCTTAAGATTGGGCTCAGCATGTTCATAATTAAACGTTCAGGAACTTTAAAAAGCATCGAAACTTCCGAGAACGTCTTTTAAAATGAATTTAATTCCTCGTGTTCGATTATTTCATTAGGATTGTCGTCTCTGCCGAAATTGTAATGTATTTTGGCATAATATTTTCTTTCATCTATTTTGCCATTTTCCTCCCCAAATTTTTAAAAACTTTACACAATCCCCTAACTAAACTTTTTAACGTATTTTCAATGTCAATATCGTTTATATTGTCGTGTGTGATCATACTGGCTAGCACGAAAAATGACCTTTTTACGCAAAATAGACTATTTTTGCAAAACAACGAATATTTTTAAAATTAAATTTTGAATGTTTTATTTTAGGTTGAACGCACTAATTTGAGATCAATTTGATGTTATAATTCGCAAACAATTATAATTTTAAAAGAAAAATACTGATAAGATTACACGAGCTAAATTCTTAGCTTAACGAAAATAAAATTAAGTCATTCCGTTTTCAGCGAAATCTTATAAAATGAGCATATCATATCCCAAATCAAAGATCCCGTTGTTAAAGTCAATGAGTGTAGCTGTATTGTTTGCTCTCTCTCTCTCTCTCTCTCTCTCTCTCTCCGTTGTTAAAGTCAATAAGTATTGCTGTATTGTTTGCTCTCTCTCTCTCTCTCTCTCTGTTGTTAAAGTCAATGAGTGTAGCTGTATTGTTTGCTCTCTCTCTCTCTCTCTCTCTCTCTCTCACTCTCTCTCTCTCTCT
>MUZC01000351.1:333731-376231 GCA_002072015.1 Radix auricularia | reverse complement strand
CTTGAACCCACGCCCGTCAGCTTGTGAGGCAAGCGCACTATTGACTTCGCTACCCAGCCGCCAATATATATATATATATAGTCTGATTCTTGTCACTTTCTGTATTGACTTTCTTGATTTGTGGTTCGTCTTAGGTCTTAGAGGAGATCAAGGCGATACGAGACTTGCTGGAGAGAGTCAAGGAGAAGAAGGCCAAGGCAGAGGAGAAGGAGAAGATAATTCACGAGTGGAGAGTTGTCGGCCTTGTCACGGACAGGATTATCTTCTGTTTTTACCTGGTGACGAACTGTGTGGGTCTCATGATCATCTTCATTTGGCAGATCAAACGTGATCCCCCGCACCTGAAAGGATTTGCCGACATGTAGGTAGGGCAGGTATTCTCCGGACAAGCTTCAATGATTTCCTTGAAAAAGCAATTAAAGAAACTGATTTGAGAAATGTAAAGACTCAACGAGAAAGAAAATTCAAAATGTCATCTCGGGGACGTTTCTCATCTGTTCGGCAAATAGTGTTGTGGACGATTTCGGTTACTTTCATGGATTGACAGCTCATAAATGTATCTTTCATCGACGTGTTGTTCGTTAGGTCTAGCTGGAATTAAGTGTAAGACACTTTGTAATGTAAAGACAAATGATGATGGAACATATCAGACATGATGCAGATTCACATGTTTAGATGACAATTGGTCAGCGTTCGATGCCTGTAAATGTTTGCAATTTAAAGTGTACAAGTGAGTCATCCCTGAAAAATATGTGATTATCATTTAAAAGGTTGATAAAAATAACAGTGTTTCATCAATGAAATTGTCGTGCGACTGCGTTTCAAAATTCTCTAGTCGTTGTTTCGTTCCTTTCACACTGGACAGTTTAAAAATGTTTCCTGCTTTGATTCTGATCGAATATTATTCTGCTATTATGATGCTCCTCTATGTGTCAAAGAAGACATGTTATAGTTACTCATTGCGAATATCTCTTTCAAAAGTATTTCCATGTTTTGTAATTATATTTTGCTCATACGTCATACATTACTGTTCACTGTTTCCATATGCTGTAGATAAATATTGCACATATCTCATACAACTTTATTTACTTATTCCCTGTTTTGTCTTATCACTGCAGACGCTCCTTCTAAACAGAAGATTATTGCGTCCACAGACCATGCCGGTCTGTTGGCAAGTGACGCAGCGTTCACAGGCCACGGTTAAAAGGGCTCCACGCATCACCCAGCCGCCTTTGTTTCCCTAACTAATGCTAGGTACCCTTTCAGACCTGGCAGCACTCTTGGCCCCGGGCACAAATCTCTGCCCTAACAGGCATTCGATCCCGAGACCGTCGGTACGCCAGCTCAGCGCGCATGCCCCTCGACCACCGTTCCCCTGTGTTGTACACATTTCACACACCTCATACAACATTATTTACTGTTTCAATGTGACAATAATGATTTTATGACCCCTACATTTCCTCGTGATTTATTTTCATTAAGTCTCGAGGTAAAGAATAATGATTGCTTCCATCATCGATTATTACTTGTGTTTTTATTGTCTATGACAGTGATAGGATAAATGCTCTATCTCATGTGGGCCAGACCTGCTCCCAGGGGAGGGAAGCATTACTTTCTTACGGGGATTATTCGGAAATTCTAGACTGCAGCATGTGAATCCCTAGAGAAAACATTAACACCAGCTTAGATGGAAATGGACATATAATTGCTTTCTATTTTTGAACTCCAAGTTTCTGTCCTAAAAGAAATCACATTGGGGAACATGGATTTTTTTTTTTAAAATGTATTAAAGATAACAACAGAGCAAGGTCAGTTTGTTTCTTAGCCTTTTGTTTAAAATAAATGACTCGATAAATTACAATGTGTGTCTGTGTATGTGTTGTGTATGTGTCTGTGTATGTGTCTTGGCAGTTTTTGTTAAGTGCTAAAAAAAACAACTAAAACAACAGTTGAATCTAGTCTTATAAATTACTTAACAATTTTATACTATTTTTATACTATATACTCTATACTCGATACTACAGCAAAGTTAAAGACTTACGTAATCATTCTTTCTGCATGAGTTATGGGTGTGGTGGTGGGGAACCTAGAAATTTGAGTTGGGTGAATTTAGGTGAGTGCGATGAGCAAGTTAGATGAGCAGATGAGTTAATGGAATGTGTCGGGTGAGTAAGCTAGATTCGTTCGCTGAGTTAGCTATGTTTGGTGAGTTATTTAGATGTGTTTAATGAGGTTTAAAAATTATTTGACCATGGGTTTTTATTGTTAAGCTTTGACCCAATTCCTGACCAAAGCCGTGTACTAGAAATATTGAAAACTTTATAGAATCGTCTTTTTTATCAATGAAATTATTTTACGATCTACGCCAAGAAATTCTTTACATGCCAGTTACGATGAGTACTTGACTGGGGGGGGGGGTCCTGGGAACTTATAATTGGGGTGGGGTTGTGGCGGATCTATTTCATAAGTTTTTGTCCAAACGTTTGACATATTTATTCAATGTATTTCAGAGCTTAAAAAGTATATTAACAGAAAAGATTTGAATTTTAATATTTTGATGTTTGACATTGAAAGCGTGTGCAATATCACATCCATATAGTCAAGACAGACCTTCATGTTAGAAAGTGAGATAACTCATATGTGTAGTGAAGACAGACCTTCATGTTAGAAAGTGAGATAACTCATATGTGAAGTGAAGACAGACCTTCATGTTAGAAAGTGTGATGACTCATATGTGTAGTGAAGACAGACCGTAATGTTTAAGAGTGAGATAACTCATATGTGTAGTGAAGACAGACCTTCATGTTAGAAAGTGTGATAACTCATATGTGTAGTGAAGACAGACCTTCATGTTAGAAAGTATGATAACTCATATGTGTAGTGAAGACAGACCGGCATGTCAGAAAGTGTGATAACTCATATGTGTAGTGAAGACAGACCTTCATATTAGAAAGTGTGATAACTCATATGTGTAGTGAAGACAGACCGTAATGTTTAAGAGTGAGATAACTCATATGTGTAGTGAAGACAGACCTTCATATTAAAAAGTGAGATAACTCATATGTGTAGTGAAGACAGACCGTAATGTTAGAAAATGTGATAACTCATATGTGTAGTGAAGACAGACCGTAATGTTAGAAAGTGTGATAACTCATATGTGTAGTGAAGACAGACAGTAATGTTAGAAAGTGTGATAACTCATATGTGTAGTGAAGACAGACCGTAATGTTTAAGAGTTTGATAACTCATATGTGTAGTGAAGACAGACCGTAATGTTTAAGAGTGTGATAACTCATATGTGTAGTGAAGACAGACCGTAATGTTAGAAAGTGTGATAAATCATATGTGTAGTGAAGACAGACCAGCATGTCAGAAAGTGTGATAACTCATATGTGTAGTGAAGACAGACCGTAATGTTAGAAAGTGTGATAACTCATATGTGTAGTGAAGACAGACCGTAATGTTTAAGAGTGTGATAACTCATATGTGTAGTGAAGACAGACCGTAATTTTTAAGAGTGTGATAACTCATATGTGTAGTGAAGGCAGACCGTAATGTTAGACAGTGTGATAACTCATATGTGTAGTGAAGACAGACCGTAATGTTTAAGAGTGTGATAACTCATATGTGTTGTGAAGACAGACCGTAATGTTTAAGAGTGTGATAACTCATATGTGTAGTGAAGACAGACCTTCATGTCAGAAAGTGAGATAATTCATATGTGTAGTGACGACAGACCTTCATGTCAGAAAGTGTGATAACTCATATGTGTAGTGAAGACAAACCGGCATGTCAGAAAGTGTGATAACTCATATGTGTAGTAAAGACAGACCTTCATGTTAGAAAGTGAGATAACTCATATGTGTAGTGAAGACAGACCTTCATGTTAGAAAGTGTGATAACTCATATGTGTAGTGAAGACAGACCGTAATGTTTAAGAGTGAGATAACTCATATGTGTAGTGAAGACAAACCGGCATGTCAGAAAGTGAGATAACTCATATGTGTAGTGAAGACAGACCGTAATGTTTAAGAGTGAGATAACTCATATGTGTAGTGAAGACAAACCGGCATGTCAGAAAGTGTGATAACTCATATGTGTAGTGAAGACAGACCGGGCACTTACGGGTACAAGAACCACAGGGCTTAATTTCTTTGATTTTGTTTTGGTTGTTGTTGAGGGTGTTGCTTTTGTGATTGTATTTAATTTCTGAGTGAAATACATTTATCTGACAGTTATTGTCCATGTAATTGTGCGGACATTCGTACCTTAACTCGCTACTGTGTTATTTTGGTCTGATTTCTGCAAATTGAACCCAATGCTACCGCAATGTTTTCCTGACGTACACTGCCCATATAATTTTCAACAGATAAGATTTGTAAGTTCAATGTAAAGCTGAAACCGTGGTTTTATAGAAAAAAGACTCTGAACATTGAACTAAACAATTAATAAATAAAACAAGTGTCGTCTAACTATTTTGTATCCGCCTTTATTTTGTTGCAAAGTTCTTGCTGCACTCTGGTGTTCCACAGGGATAAGTGACTTAGGAATGTGTAGGTGTTTGGGGGCCCGGTGGCTTAACCTCTTCTGGGGCCCCACAGACATGGCGTTCGCGTAATATTTAATGTAAAAAAATGTAAACACTAATTTGGGGGCCCCCTTCAAGTGGGGGAACTTTCAAATTTACCCCCTCCAATAGCTACGCCACTGACACGTATTGATCACAGCAACTTCCCACAGATTTTAACAGTGTTGTACAGTATCCCATGAATATTCTTCAGATTAATGAATTAGTAATCAATAAGTTTCTTGAGCCACACAAAAAATGTTCTCTTTCTCTAACGTTCTATCCTTTGCCGTTTCATTGGACTCTGCGGAGACCGAACTGAATCACGTGACATTGCCGCAGAATGATGTCCCCTGGGCTTAGCCCCGCCTCCCCATTCGTGACTCATCAATCTTTTGTTTCGTCCACCGTTGATAAAATCTACATCTCCATGTTTACAACACAGTGGCATGTCAAACGTTGACCAGTGTCTGCCCGTTGATCAAGCGACTAGAGGATTTTCATATTAAAATTCAATGAACATAAAATGGTGGTAGACTTAATGTAAATCATTAGGCTCATTCGCTGAACGTTGTCTCTTCGTGAATCTTCTCAACACATCGCGTGGCTTTGTTTTTTGCTTTCTTGTACAGGTCAATTGAGTGTTTTCTGAATTTGAAAGATTTGATATTTAAATTTTTTTCTTCAGATTTAATTGTTTTAAAAGATCGTTATACTTATTTGTCTTCATTTTATCTAGATAGAGATTTATTTTAATTCAAACAAATAAAATGAGAGCAAACTGCTGCATTCCAAGCAGACTGCTATCACAATTATGTCAATGATCTTGGAATAAACGAGAAAAATGTTTATTAAAGTGATCTAATATACATTATGTTTACATTAACAAACAAAGTTAAAAACGAAGAACAGATTTTATCGCTCTAGTATAAACATCTTGAAATAGATTGAGACATCCTTTGTTTCAAAGCGACTCTCTCCGTTGCTCGGCTTGGCTTCATTATTTGTAAGAGATCTGAAATTAAACCTAATGAAAAAACACGTTGAATTAATTTTGTTTCTTGTTTAATTTTGTTTGAGGTAAAGGGCCGGCGTGAGCATTTCTTATCGCTACTTCTTCACATCTTGTCTAATAATTCAGTCTTGGTAAATGTTTTCTATATGAACTGCGATGAGCTTTAGAGCGGATAATTCTGGTTGGTTGTTTCTTGAAGGTCATAGTTCACACTTCACAGTTTCACCCGCCGGACACCATTGTTTCCTCTAAGGTGTGAAAAGTCAAATACAAAAAAAAAAAAAACAATTCATGTACAAAGTTACATAACATCCATTTGTTTTTGTTTTTTGTTTGTTTGTTTGTTTTTTGTTTTTTTTGTGTTTTTTTTGGTGTTTTTTTCAATATTGTAAAGAATTTAATGTGCGGTGATTCTAAACTGCTGTTCGGCATCAGTCACATATCTGTGCGGCCGCGCAGCTTAAAGGTAACATTTCCGGAAACAGTCATTAATTTGTCTGAGTCAGACTTCAGTAGCATAACGCAGCTCGCGTACATTAATTACTTAACTCTTAGAGTCGATTACATAAAACGGAGCGAATGACGTCATTCTAACATTATTTAAAATTTGCTCCTCCGACAACTTAGAGAAAAACACGAGTGCCATATTTTTCTGGGGTATACGGGACTTAGTCTTGATCTAACATACCATGACTCACATATGCCAATTATTGCACTTTTTAAATTATGGCTAAAATGAACATTGTTTGAATAAACAATGTAATATTTACGTATGTGAAAGCAGTAACTGTAACCGATTGCAGAAACCTCCATGATGATCCCGAAAACATTTCCTCTATTAAAATAAAAAATACTCAGAGCTGTATCATTGAATTTTATAATCATATTAAGTGAAGTATTACAGTCTCCTAAGACATAATTAAACCTTATAATATTCTGCTGTAAATATGTTACAGTTCTCTTTCGTTCTCTTGCAAACCAACGGCAAACTCCTGTAAAACATTTCCAATGTGTATTTCAATAATCTTTTCTGGGTATTGTGTTTCCTTTAATTGAGGGTAAAAAAATAGAATTATTTGGCATTAACCTCAGGGTTATCAGCTCAGCACGGCATTTTTAGTTTGTTCCATTTTTTGGACACGGAGATTGAAGCCCCCGTGTATTGGATTCCAGGGGCGATAATTTTACGCTCTGGAGAACGGAAATGGAAATAATATTCATCAATAAATTAATATTCAATTTGTCTTCTGCATCTGGAATCTAACATTCTTTTGTTTAAGTGTTGACATCAGAACGTTGAGAGTATTGCGTCCAGTTGGAATAACTGCTGTGATACCAGAGCGGTTGTTTAGATAACTGTTGATTCTTATACGTTTACTTTATAACTGATGTTTGCGGTACGAGGCAGAAGATATTTACAGGATTTTAGCAAAGATTTACCTTTTATCTATTGCAATATCAATGAGATCTAATGTTAGTTTTCCTTTTCTAATTTTTTTTTAGATGTTTACATTCACCTTTTCATTTAACTTTTGTCTTGTCACTAAGGGTAGGTGTGGGTCAAAATTCTAACATTTGTATATAGCGTTCTGATTGATTTTAAATAAAATATTCTTATATGGTATAACAATAGATATAAATTACACTAATTTTTTTTTGTCAAAAAACCTTTTGGTTTCCATGGAAACTAAAATAAACATCCGCCATTTTGTTTTTAGGATAAATTTCAAAACGCTAAGGCTTTTTTAAATTAATAGTTATTGCTTTCAAATTTAAAATATAGATATTTTATCATGTTATAAAACTTTGAATAACGGGGCATATCTATAGATGCTCTTGTTTAGAAAATAAAAATTCACAAAAAGGGTCTCAATTTTTTAGGTCAAAATTATGGATTATCGGTACAATAAAAAATAAATAAATAAAACCAAAAGATAAGGCTCAGGGAAAGAGGACATTGGGGAAAACTTTGAGATCCTCCATGACGAACGGTGATTGGTAAGGCTAGAAAATTGATTTCACGAATGAAGCAAAACATTTTTGTTCATAATAAAGGAGTTCCAATAATAATTATATTTCAACCTTTAAAAAAAAACGTTTTCCTCTAAAGAAATAGAAATAAATAGCAGGATGTCCACCTTCTCTGAAACTACGTAATGAAAAAGTAGGCTAAACAAAAACATTGAAACTGAGTTTTGGAAAAACTGGAATTGTTTGTGTGCGTGAATTTCATGAGAGCAGTTACACGTCTGCTTGATTTTCTTGAGTCTTGTGACGTTTAAGTTGCGTAACAAAAAATTCTCGTCAAAATAATGTTCATTAACCATGTTCAAAACCGGGACACTTTCTTCAGGCCTCGCGGATTAATATATATATTTATATATATATCGATGTGAGCCGAACATGTGCGTAAGACTCATTCGCTTTTTAACACCACGCATTGAATCACTTTTTTGTTTAGCCCCCAACAGCCTACTTACATATATGCTGTTCAATTTATTACATGCTCACTGTTCACTTGTTGTTATAATTCCTTGTTTTTCCACGTTATCCACTGTGAGTTTGTGTTTTTAAGGAAAATTTGATCGCGAAATATCGATCCTTTTAAAGAAGACACCTACTATATAATGGCAATCTCAGAAAATAAAAGCGGTACGTGGTTGGCTGAGTTAAACTATAAATCTTAACGTTCATTTAGAAAGCACAATAGAAATACTATATTGGCCGTTTCATTTCTATGTAGTAGTTTTAATTGCGTCTTATTGTTTGTGATGTACCAGCGATGTTATTCAATTGCTGTTTTATTAGACCAACGCCACAAATAATTTCTGACGAGAGTATTATTGTAACAATTTAATCAACACTGACTGGTATAGAAGTATTCGAAGTGTGAATGATTGGACACCTGATTAGACGGCACTTCATTTTTTCCAAAAGTCAAATCTACCCCGATGCTAACGTCAAAATAATTACCTGCTTCTGTAACTCAAGTTGATATTCACTAACCTTCTTGTTGTAATGTGATGATGATAATTTAAGTGAATGTTCTGAGAAATTTGGCCAGCTAAAACCAAGGCAACTTTTCCCCCTGGTTGTCAATGTCAACTTTCACACTGCTCGTCTGATGTCAACTTTCACACTGCTCTCATCTGATGTCAACTTTCACACTGCTAGTCTTATGTCAACTTTCACATTGCTCGTCTGATGTCAACTTTCACATTGCTCGTCTGATGTCAACTTTCACATTGCTCGTCTGATGTCAACTTTCACATTGCTCGTCTGATGTAAAATTTCACACTGCTCTCGTCTGATGTCAACTTTCACACTGCTCTCGTCTGATGTCAACTTTCACATTGCTCGTCTGATGTCAACTTTCACATTGCTAGTCTGATGTCAACTTTCACATTGCTCGTCTGATGTCAACTTTCACACTGCTCTCATCTGATGTCAACTTTCACACTGCTCTCATCTGATGTCAACTTTCACACTGCTCTCATCTGATGTCAACTTTCACACTGCTAGTCTGATGTCAACTTTCACATTGCTCGTCTGATGTCAACTTTCACACTGCTAGTCTGATATCAACTTTCTAACTGCTCGTCTGATGTCAACTTTCACACAGCTCGTCTGATGTCAACTTTCACACTGCTCTCGTCTGATGTCAACTTTCACATTGCTCGTCTGATGTCAACTTTCACACTGCTAGTCTGATGTCAAATTTGACACTGCTCTCGTCTGATGTCAACTTTCACATTGCTCGTCTGATGTCAACTTTCACACTGCTAGTCTGATGTCAACTTTCACATTGATCGTCTGATGTCAACTTTCTCACTGCTAGTCTGATGTCAACTTTGACACTGCTCTCGTCTGATGTCAACTTTCACACTGCTCTCGTCTGATGTCAACTTTAACATTGCTCGTCTGATGTCAACTTTCACACTGCTCTACTGATGTCAACTTTCACACTACTCGTCTGATGTCAACTTTCACATTGCTCGTCTGATGTCAACTTTGACACTGCTCTCGTCTGATGTCAACTTTCACATTGCTCGTCTGATGTCAACTTTCACATTGCTCTACTGATGTCAACTTTCACACTGCTCTCGTCTGATGTCAACTTTCACATTGCTCGTCTGATGTCAACTTTCACATTGCTCGTCTGATGTCAACTTTCACATTGCTCGTCTGATGTCAACTTTCACACTACTCGTCTGATGTCAACTTTCACACTGCTCGCCGATGCTTGACATACAAAAATCTGCTGTGCTGAGTAACTGCTAAATTATTTTAATATATAGTTTAACCCTTACTCTGTAAATATTTGCAAAACAATTACAGAAAAGTCATTCTGGAACTTATTTAGTTAATGTAGTCTTTATGTTTTCCTTTAAAATACATTCTGCGTATGATTTCTAACACTTCTTGACTAGCATAGAATACAAAAAAAATAATGAACACTTAACAAGACTTCATAGAAGACTGTCTGAAAGTAAATAAGGTTATACGTATTTTTTTTAATTAACAAAAATAGATATTTATTTTACGGATATCCGAAAAAAAACTTTCAAACTACGAACACGTGACTAACAAATTACTTATTCAAATACAACAAGACAGCTATCAAAGAAAAAAGCCCTTTAAAAATTCGAGAAAAACCTATCGGGAATACTTGTTATCTAACGCAACGATTAGCTCACAGTTACGTGTACTTATGTTATATTTCTCTACTCACTGTCTTAATTAAACCACATACTGACCGTTGTGAATAACAACAGATCGGTGTTGAATAGAGCACCAAAGGTTTCTCCGCGCAACGCCTTAGATTTAGAGTTTTGGAATTTAGAGTTTTCTAAACGTTCTGTCGTCTATATCCTTACAATAACTGTCGTTCTGTCGTCTATATCCTTACAATAACTGTCGTTCCGTCGTCTATATCCTTACAATAACTGTCGTTCTGTCGTCTATATCCTTACAATAACTGTCGTTCTGTCGTCTATATCCTTACAATAACTGTCGTTCTATCGTCTATATCTTTACAATAACTGTCGTTCTGTTAGATTTGTGTGATATCATTCGTTAAAACTGTCTTAAATTTCAAGGTATTAAATCACGTGTCTTCCAGAGCTCATCGCTTCTTGTGTTACCGGTTGTCAAATAAGTGTTAATATTAGTTGAACTCCATCACAGGATTTTGGTTCGTGTTGACTAATATTAGACCCCATGTTGCTATTGTTTTTTTTAATGTTTAAAGAATTAATTTTATATTTGTAATTGATTACATGGATAATGAAATATGTGGCGTCCATTTTCAGCTAATTTATTAAATTATATCTCATTTAAGTTTTTGACATAATATTTTTTTTTTCAATTAGTTACAATTACACTTCTGTAAGTTATAGCAATGCTTGCACTTAATACCTGTTTGAGAAATGTGTATCACCTTACTGTCAATATAAAAATTTTATTGTTTTCAAATTCAACTACAGTTCCCCAATATTATCACAGACCCGCATTACGTATATTTTTTTCGTTGTTTACTCACTGAGCTTCCTTTTCTCTTTACTCTCTGTATCATTATATCATTCTCTCTCTCTCTCTCTCTCTTTATCGGTATCTCCTCACTTCTCTCCCCATTCTCCTTGATCATTGTAGTTCAGTGTTAATCACCTTTTCTTCTACTCTCATGGTCTATTTCTCTTACCTGAATAAAATGATTCATAATAATCCATGCATCCAGCAGTATATATTATTTATTATTTTCAATCCATGTCTTGGCTGTTTAACTTTAAGACTATTACAACACATCTGTTTCATTTATTATATTCTAGTTAGTAATCTCATCTTTGATATCATAATTACATTTTAAATGATTATTATGGATATAACATTTAGTTTTGAAAGCTACATGAAAAATAATTAAAGTTACAAGAAATGTTCAAGTGTTCAATGACTTTTCCTTTCTCAATTGACGCAACGTATAAACAATTTTGGAAAGTTCACATAATGTAAAGAAATGTGGATTTTGTTTTGGGTTTATTATTATTATTTTTTTTAACTTAAAAATGTTGTGATCCTGTTCGGATAAAATTTGCCATGATTCTTCATGGAAACATACATTTTTACCTCGTACACTTTGTCATCATACAATTTTTATCATGCACTTTATCGTCAGGTCATCATACACTTTGATATTATACAATTTGTCATCATACACCTTCCTTATCAACATACATTTAACATCATATATTTAGTCATTATACACATAGTCATGTCAAACTTTAACTTAAAGGAACTTCTTCCATTTTAAGAACATGTGTCAATTTTTCAAAGCAATTACCCATGGGATAAATATCGTTTATGCTCCTTTGAAATGTCTGTCGAGCTTGCACATGCAACCCCTGAACCATACCAGGTAGAGGGTTCGGGTCATTTGCAAAGATGTTAAGCAAGTCTCAAGGATGCGCAACGGCCAAAAAAATACCGAAACAGTTTACTGGATTTCCTCGAAAATCAACACCAAAAAAACGAAAAAATGTCAGTATTTTGTAAATTTCTCGCCAACCATAACATCTATCGGGCTGAACAATCGCCAAACGATAGCTAATAATATTTAGAACAATGTTGAAGAAGTCTTTTCGTTCGACTCCCGTAATTTTAGAAGCAATTTTTTTAAGGCAATTGTTTGTTTAGATTCAAAATTAGATTTGAAATTACTTTTAATTTGATCTAGAATGATAGTTAATGGGGTTTTCCCGCTTTGTGAATCCTAATGTTAGACTGTTGCGTGGTGCGCATTATATTGACACATTCTTGGTGTTATGTAGCGTGAGTGGATATGACGTCATATTTTGTTTAGTTTCTGATTGATTTAACTTGAATGAAAAATCCGAATTTCTTTTTTTTTTGGAAATAGCGTTTAAATACTAATTTCGAGTTTTTATTACTTGTTTTTAATGTAGCCAGCAATTCATTAGCAGTTCCCTTTAGAATTATACGTATGCAGACATCCTCTCACTGTAGACCTGATCTTAAATTACAACAGAAACTCTGAAACTGACCTATCTGTATGCACATATTTGATATCGAGTAATACTGTTAGTGGCTTTTATACAAGAAATTTGAATTCTTATGGAATAAAAAAAAAAAAAGATTGATTAGTCTTAGGTTAGGGTTTTTTAAAAAAAGGAAACTATGTTAGAATTATAATAAACGTGAGCAGACGTTAGCAAACAATCGCTGGTGTATCTACGCTGTGGCCTCCTCCCATAAATGTCAAGCGAATCTTTCTAAAACAATTTAACGCAGACTTTCAACGCCATGGCCAAGACGTTCATGTGATCGGCTGGTTATTTTTCCTTCTTTAGCTATACAATAGTTCAGTCTTAAGTAATATTAAAGTCATATAACTATCACCGGAGCTGCTGTGTCAGTAGAGTGTAGAAAAACAATCCATTAAGTTTAAGACTCAAGATTTATTGTATTTAATTTTAAATCTAGGCCTACATATTAATTTTATATTTCAATAGGGTAAATGGGTGTTTATTGCCTAACATGAATAAAACAGTGAAATTAAGTTCTATAGATATCGTTAAAGCAAAATATTTGGAAGAAAGAAAAGCTGAAATCACACACGGAATCCAAGATTAAATTAGTTCAATCCCCAAATCAACAAATGAAATTGTACGTTTTTTTTTTTGGAGCGCTTGGTCTGGGGGCGGGGTGTCATGAAGGCGATAGGGACTTCTCCCCCTTCAACTTAGTGACCTGGTCAGTTTAGGGGTCATTTGTCTCCACGCGTATATACTTACTGTCCCTAAGGAGGTCTTCGTGTCAGACTGACCAACCGGACAGTCCACTCCCTAATGCTATCATTTCCCCGAGGACTATTAACACGAGCTCTCTCTGGATACTGATAGATTGGCTATTAATTCCGTCTCAGTGACTGTTAAGCCATCGCAGTAGGATTGTGGGATATGTTTAAAACGTTAGTTGCGCCTGAGAAACAAATTTACTGGGTTACAGAGTGAGAATGCGTCTTAATCACTTTGTAAGTTATTTCTGATATATGTGAGAAATACTGACTGAAGAACACAACAGGATTTCCGGATGCTTGGCCTAAATTTTAATTTTTTTATCAAATAGCAAAGAAGAGCCTCAGCCATAGATCTAAATGAAATAGAAAGTTGATTAAAATATCGGTGGCTTTGAAGTACAAAATAAAACACTAAAATAAATCTGATCGCGATGACTGTTACTGTTTTAATTTCTCTCATTCAAAAAAATCCAACGTGGCCTAAAAGAAACAGATTCCCAACTCTTTTATTCTTACGTCACTTCCGCGCTTAAAGTGCGATATCGTGTTCTATGGTGTGAGTGCACTCTGCAAAATTATAATTTTAATTTATTTACAAATTTAGAGGATTATCGTTTCAAAAATATTTAGACTATCAGGTACTAACTTGGAAATTGCAAAAAATCAATTAAATTTAGGGTACGGAAATTAACTATTAATTTCTCGATTAATCGGTAAAAATGATTAAAATTATTTTAATCGATGAAATAGCAATTAAATTAAAGAAAACCTTTTTAATTTCTAATTAATAATTAATTATTTATAATTAATAAAAGTTTATTTATTTTTTTACATACAAACGACTTATTGAAAAAAAAAATTTTTTGAAGTGTAAATTTTTAAAAAAGCTGTTTTATAAGGAAAATAATAGGAAAAATACATAAAATTTTTAAACAAAAATATAAATTTCTAAATTTAAATTCATTGACATTATATTGAACTACTTATATTTAAATATATCTCCTAAAATATTATGTTTTATCTAATTAAATACTAAAGTTATGGGCATTTTTTAAAAATATGCCCTAAAAGGCACAAAACGTGAAAGAAAACAACATATTGAAAAANTTGTTATTGTTATTATTATTATTATTATTTAATCATCAAACAATTTCTATACAGCTGTATTACTTTTATATTTTTAAAATTAATTTGAAATTTACATCCAAGTGCCTAAACTTACATGCGTTTTTATTTATGTTTTAATTTATTTTAACTTCAAAAAATTATCGATTTATTAAGCGTTAATTTTTCAAAAGCTAACGATTAAATTTAAATTAATTGATAACAGTCCTAATTAAATTTTTTATTGGCGTGAAAAACTGCTTAGACAATTCTTATAGTTGAGACTATTTTCTTTTAAAGAGACAGCGAACAGGATGTTACAATTTCGTGAAAAATTGACAAATATTCGTTTACAAAAGCATTTATTCATTTTTACGGTGATTTGTCTTATCTACACAGGCGCTTCTTCTATACAGAGGATATTGCTCCACAGACCATTCCGGTCATTTGGCAAGTGATGCGGCGTTCACAGGTCACGGCTATGAGGGTTCTACGCAATGCCCAGCCTTCTTAAATTCCCTAACTAGTGTTAGGTACCCATTCGGAGCTGAGTGGACTCAGGGACGCCCTAGGCCCCGGGAACAAATCCTTGCCATTCGAACCAATGACCATCGGTACGCCGGACGAGCGCGCATGCCACTCGACCACCGGGCTCCTTTACATCAAATATTTTAGTTTAGAGACATTGTGTTTAGTTTAGAGACATTGCGTTTAGTTTAGAGACATTGTGTTTAGTTTAGAGACATTGTGTTTAGTTTAGAGACATTGTGTTTAGTTTAGAGACATTGTGTTTAGTTTAGAGACGTTGTGTTTTGTTTGGAGACATTGTGTTTAGTTTAGAGACATTGTGTTTAGTTTAGAGACGTTTTGTTTAGAGACATTGTGTTTAGTTTAGAGACGTTTTGTTTAGAGACATTGTGTTTAGCTTAGAGACATTGTGTTTAGTTTAGAGACGTTGTGTTTTGTTTGGAGACATTGTGTTTAGTTTAGAGACGTTTAGTTTAGAGACATTGTGTTTAGTTTAGAGACATTGTGTTTAGTTTAGAGACGTTTTGTTTAGAGACATTGTGTTTAGTTTAGAGACATTGTGTTTAGTTTAGAGACATTGTGTTTAGTTTAGAAACATTGTGTTTAGTTTAGAGACATTGTGTTTAGTTTAGAGACATTGTGTTTAGTTTAGAGACATTGTGTTTTGTTGAACATCTCATTACTGGAAGACACTATCTCATCTGCTTCAGACGCTCCTTCTATGTTGAAAATTATTGCGTCACGCGATTATCCCTCTTACGAAATGAGTTTTATAAAGAACATTTCTCGAGCATACCGACAACGTAATGTCTTCAAGTGTAGTATGAGGCCTCACAATGACAACAACGACAACAACAACGACAACAACAAAACGAAAAGCAGACCAATAAAGAAAAAAACAAACAAGCGCAGCTTTTAACTTGTCATTCTTAGCGACGCGATCATTCTCCCTGACAACTGTGTCTCCTACTTCCCAAATCTCGCGGTGGCAGAAATTCTCACGGGAGATGATCATCTCGTGAGCGTATGTGAGGAAAAGCTTTACTCGTCTAAACCACCAATAACACAAACAGCAATCACAATAAGATGTTTCATACAGATAGATATATTGTTAACATTTTCAGACCTATTTGCACCTATTCATTTCATTCGGCATGTCTAGCGACACGTTTAGTTGGAAGCATTGATGTGCAATCCTAAGACAAGACTGTGAACAAGTATTATTAGAAGCGTGATAAAAGTAGAATCTTATCTTTAAGTTGAAAAATATCAATTATGTGTTAAATTGTAATTTGACATTTTTTTAACCTTCAGAAAACTACTATTCAAAGATACTGTTCGATGTTTCCCATTCCTTGTTCTATTTATAGAAGTTCTCTTACGAACATTTAAATAAAGACAACTGACGAGCCACTAAGAAATGTTCTTTCGACGGCTTATTATGACCAGGCTGTTCGTGGAAGGGCGGGGAGAGAGAGGGAGCAAGAAGGGTGAGTCTTAGCCCATAACAAGATCTCGCCACATAACGATTTCCCATTTTCGATGCATTCTTCGATTGTACTTTAAAACAAATTAGGGTAGAACTAGAAATGACGAATACAACGTTAAAGCGTCCATTGCCTCGGATTGGATTTTAAACGCACTTTTCCAGCTGCATCTAAACTGCCTGATAAATGACTTCAGAAGAACACGCACTTTATCACATAGCTGATAAGACTTGATTTTAAAGTTCAAGACGGTTATGGACACCCCGTGTAATGGAAAGCATTTCTGAATATTTCAATAAACTTCATTAATTTTAAAAGTTTGTTTCAAAGAATACAATGTAAACAACGTCTGGTACATGAAGTATCGTCAGGCTTGTCCATAATACATATGTTTCTGTCCCATCCCATGGCAATTTATGCCTGTCCCATCCCATCCCATCCCATGGGATTACTATTATAATATTAATATAGAATACATTTAAAATAAAATTATGAAATTTATGAAAGTTTAGGTTTAGTGTCTACTAAATAGGACTGCATAAACAAAGAGACATGCCAAACGACGAAATGTATTAACTTTACGACAATTTGGAATCATTCCGTGTTACCGCTCGTCAAAATTAGAAAAAACTAGACAAGGCTTTAAATACATGGGACATACAAATATGTGCTGTCCCATCACATCCCATCCCATGGGACGTTTCCCATGGGAATCTCATGGGAATAATATTCCTATAGACAAGCCTGAGTATCGTCCTATGTAAAAACGTGTGGTACATGAAGTATCGTCCAATACAAACAACGTGTACATGAAGTATCGTCCTATACAAACAACGTGTGGTACATGAGTATCGTTCTATACAAACAATGTGTGGTACATGAAGTATCCTCCTATACAAACAACGTGTGGTACATGAAGTATCCTCCTATACAAACAATGTGTGGTACATGAAGTATCGTCCTATACAAACAACGTGTGGTACATGAAGTATCGTCCTATACAAACAACGTGTGGTACATGAAGTATCGTCCTATACAAACAACGTCTGGTATATCAAGTATCGTCATATACAAACATCGTCTGGTATATCAAGTATCGTCCTATACAAACAACGTGTGGTACATGAAGTATCGTCCTATACAAACAACGAGTGGTACATGAAGTATCGTCCTATACAAACAACGTGTGGTACATGAAGTATCGTCCTATACAAACAACGTGTGGTACATGAAGTATCGTCCTATACAAACAACGTCTGGTATATCAAGTATCGTCCTATACAAACACCGTCTGGTACATCAAGTATCGTCCTATACAAACCACGTCTGGTATATGAAGAATCGTCCTTCATTTAATGTTGATACTTCCATCACACGACGCGCTACATTATTCTTAAACACACACATACACAAACACACACACACATACGAACACTTCAGCAAAACCTTACTTAGCTCTGAAGATAACTCGAGTTTTTTCTACTTCTTCTTCTTTGGGGTGGTATTGAAGCCGGACACGGATAATGTTATCGTTTCCCACCCACCCCCACCACTTCTCCCCAAATCCCACCCCTCACCACCCCACCAAAAATCCTTTTGCTTTTTTGACGTCTCCAATTTGAGTGTGTAAATTGAGTTTGTGTTTATAGCGGGGCCTGCCGGCCAAGCTTTGGTAATGGGATTATACCATTACGACGGCCAATCCACAGGGGCCCGAGAACGGCAGCGTAATGACAGCTCAGTCCACTCGCTGGAGCACGAGAGAAACAAACACAAAAATAACGTATCAACTCAATATAATACAAAATATTAATTTATTTTCTTTTGTTAGGAAACTTTTGGGACGCTTCGGGGTTGGGGTTAGACCCTCATGTGATCCCTTTTGTTGACTTAATATTCATGTCTAATTAGGAGGGATGTGATTTCTACATTTCAAAACATTTCGGTAATGAAGAAATTTAAAAATATAAAATTATAAAAATATTTCTGAATATTGACACATTTCTTGACATAAAGATATATCTTAAAATATAGATGATAAAAACATTCATATCTTTGGATATGTGAAGACATTTCTTTTGTTATCATGTCTTTCGTTTGTTCGTTAATTTTAAACGAATCAATCAATGTTAAGGAACATCTTTTTATCATTTATCATTTAATACACACGGAACAGTGTTTAGTCATACATGATCATGTCATATTTCACTGAATTTTAACTGGATTTTGATAAACTTGACTATCTTTCCAATGTTCTGTCTTAATTTTAAAGTCAGGATTTTGGAGACGAGTGGCGGCTGTTTGCAGAAGCTAAGAGATTACGATAGAGAGGCGAGGGCATTAATAATACGCCATCGGTAAAGAAATAAAAAAAAGGACCCCGGAAGAGACTTGAGTGGTCAGTCGGATAAGGGACGCGTTTGACCTCCCCAGCCTAATATCTCTATCGATTCCGCCGAAAAATTCTATTAAAAGCTCTTTACGCCTCTATCTGCCGCAAACAGGAGCCGTGTATTGAAGACTCGCAGATGTGAATCCATTATTTCAAATGTTTCCATTCTATTCCTGTTGATTCCATTAAGCTCCATAAATATTTTCTTAAGCATGTCAGGTCTATAAAAAGTTTATTTATCTATGTTCATGTTATGTCTGTCTGTTTCAAGTAGGGCCATTCCATTACTTCATTACGGTTGTGCTCATCCTATTCCCAGTCTCTTCTATTTTAGTTTCATTTTATTCCATGTATAAATTCAAATCCAAGTCATGCTATTCTATTTTACGTGTGTAGGTTCCCTGCTAACTACTACCACTCTCTTCATTTCCGCTCCTAAACTCTTTAACTGCCTCACAGCAGAAAAGTACAACCTCATATAAGGTCTTAATGTTAAGCCAAGTCTAAGACCCACCAAAGTCTTTACCCTTACCTTTAAACTCGTTACTGTGCAGGGTGGTGGTGCCCGAGCCCACAATCGAGTTGTCTGCGTACAATGGCGGTAAGGGATGTTTCTGTGACTCGACAGATACAAACAGGGTGAGGTTACGAGACTGTTGTCGAGGGGAACACGGGAACTGTTAGGCTGGTGAACATAGGAACTGGTAGGCTGGTGAACATGGGAACTGGTAGGTTGGTGAACATGGGAACTGGTAGGTTGTGGACATGGAACTGGTAGGTTGGTGAACATGGAACTGGTAGGTTGGTGAACATGGGAACTGGTAGGTTGGTGAACATGGGAACTGGTATGTTGTTTAACAAGGGAACTTAAGGGTTGGTGAACATGGGATAATCTAGGTTGGTGAACATGCGAACTGGTAGGCTGGTGAACATGGGAACTTGTAGATTGGTGAAAATGGGATCTTGTAGGCTGGTGAACATAGCGAATATGTAATCTTGTAGGTTGGTGAGCATGTGATCTTGTATGTTGGTGAACATGGGAACTTGTAGGTTGCTGAGCATGAAAACGGTTGACAGAGAACCATGATAAAAGAGGCTTTAGAAAGGTAAAAATTCATTGCTGTTTTTTCCTATACAATATTTTTAAATAGCAATTACTTTCAATTGCGTTTAATTTTTATCGCTTAAATTTTTTGAGACATTAGTAAAAAATAAAAATAAACTGATTTTCCTGTGAGTATTCATTAAACTAATTATTTACTCATCCCTGAATCATAATTTACTTTACCGACAGGTCATGCTATAATTCATTCAATCCAGAAAACTACACTACTTACTTCTCATATAATCAAGAACACTACCCTTCTTACTACTCATATAATCCAGAACACTACCCTACTTACTACTCATATAATCAAGAACACTACCCTACTTACTACTCATATAATCAAGAACACTACCCTACTTACTACTTATATAATCCAGAACACTACCCTACTTATTATTTATATAATCCAGAACACTACCCTACTTATTACTTATATAATCCAGAACACTACCCTACTACTACTTATATAATCCAGAACACTACCCTACTTACTACTTATATAATCCAGAACACTACCCTACTTACTACTTATATAATCCAGAACACTACCCTACTTACTACTTATATAATCCAGAACAATACCCTTCTTACTACTCATATAACTAGCTATCTATTTATGTATTATATCATCGATCTTTTCATCTATAAATTCATTTATTTATCAATTCACTTTCCAATACGCCTATAATTGGACAATCTGTCCTTCCATCAATCAATGCTTCATTCCTTCCATCAATCAATATGTAATTCCTTCAATCAATCAATACTTCATTCCTTCCATCAATCAATACTTCATTCCTTCCATCAATCAATACTTCATTCTTTCCATCAATCAATACTTCATTCCTTCCATCAATCAATACTTCATTCCTTCCATGAATCAATACTTCATTCCTTCCATCAATCAATACGTCATTTCTTCCATCAATCAATACTTTATTCCTTCCATCAATCAATACTTCATTCCTTCCATCAATCAATATGTCATTCCTTCCATCAATCAATACTTCATTCCTTCCATGAATCAATACTTTATTCCTTTCATCAATCTATATGTCATTCCTTCCATCAATCAATATGTCATTCCTTTCATCAATCAATACTTTATTCCTTCCATCAATCAATACGTCATTCCTTCCATCAATCAATATGTCATTCCTTCCATCAATCAATACTTCATTCCTTCCATGAATCAATACTTTATTCCTTTCATCAATCAATATGTCATTCCTTCCATCAATCAATATGTCATTCCTTCCATCAATCAATACTTTATTCCTTCCATCAATCAATATGTCATTCCTTCCATCAATGAATATGTCATTCCTTCCATCAATCAATACTTCATTCCTTCCATCAATCAATATGTCATTCCTTCCATCAATCAATACTTCATTACTTCCATAAATCAATACTTTATTCCTTTCATCAATCAATATGTCATTCCTTCCATCAATCAATATGTCATTCCTCCCATCAATCAATACTTTATTCCTTTCATCAATAAATACGTCATTCCGTCCATCAATCAATATGTCATTCCTTCCATCAATCAATATGTCATTCCTCCCATCAATCAATACTTCATTCCTTCCATCAATCAATATGTCATTTCTTCCATCAATCAATATGTCATTCCTTCCATCAATCAATATGTCATTCATTCCATCAATCAATATGTCATTCCTCCCATCAATCAATACGTCATTCCTTCCATCAATCAATATGTCATTCCTTCCATCAATCAATACTTCATTCCTCCCATCAATCAATACTTCAGTTCTTCCATCAATCAATACGTCATTCCTTTCATCAATCAATACTTCATTCCTTTCATCAATCAATATGTCATTCTTTCCATCAATCAATATGTCATTCCTTCCATCAATCAATATGTCATTCCTTCCATCAATCAATATGTCATTCCTTCCATCAATCAATACTTCATTCCTTCCATCAATCAATACTTCAGTTCTTCCATCAATCAATACTTCATTCCTTTCATCAATCAATACTTCATTCCTTTCATCAATCAATACTTCATTCCTCCCATCAATCAAACTTCATTCCTCCCATCAATCAATATGTCATTCCTTCCATCAATCAATACTTCATTACTCCCATCAATCAATACTTCATTCCTCCCATCAATCAATACTTCATTCCTCCCATCAATCAATACTTCATTCCTCCCATCAATCAATATGTCATTCCTCCCATCAATCAATATGTCATTCCTTTCATCAATCAATACTTCATTCCTCCCATCAATCAATACTTCATTCCTCCCATCAATCAATATGTCATTCCTCCCATCAATCAATATGTCATTCCTCCCATCAATCAATATGTCATTCCTTTCATCAATCAATACTTCATTCCTTTCATCAATCAATACTTCATTCCTTTCATCAATCAATACTTCATTCCTTCCATCAATCGATACTTCATTCCTTCCATCAATCAATACGTCATTCCTTCCATCAATCAATACTTTATTCCTTCCATCAATCAATACTTCATTTCTTCCATCAATCAATACTTCATTCCTTCCATCAATCAATACGTCATTCCTTCCATCAATCAATACTACATTCCTTCCATCAATCAATACGTCATTCCTTCCATCAATCAATACTTCATTCCTTCCATCAATCAATACTACATTCCTTCCATCAATCAATACTTCATTCCTTCCATCAATCAATACTTCATTCCTTCCATCAATCAATACTTCATTCCTTTCATCAATCATTACTTCATTCCTTCCATCAATCAATACTTCATTCCTTCCATCAATCAATACTACATTCCTTCCATCAATCAATACTACATTCCTTCCATCAATCAATAAAATATACCTTCCAACAAACAATACTTCATTCCTTCCATCAATATTTCCACTGTTATCCATACAATACCCTACCCATGCTCTGAATCTGATCGAAGGCGGATGTGACGTCGACAAAAGTTGACTCTCGATGACGTCATCACTCCTAAGTTGATCAACCAACAGGCGAAAAGTTCTAGTTGCACTAATGCGTTAGTCGCGTTACCCCCCCCCCTTCTTTGCCTTGAATTTGAAAAAAAATGGGGGTTGGAGTGTGAGGCCTGCTTTTATCAAAGCGAGAGAGACGCTTAAATTAAGACGTGTCCCCGCCGAGTCTTCCTATCACCCAGAACAACTCGTCTTAAATTGAAAGCAATCGATCTCTAGCTCTCCTCTATTGCTACAACAATTTCTCATCTATTGGCAAACTGTTTCTAATAATAGCTTCTGGTGTGCTTTTTTTTATTTTTAGTTTTAACAGGAACGAGGCCAGTAAGGGCTTGATGTTTGTTAGTGCGTGTTTTTTTTCTGTTTGAATCTGGTTCAAGTTAGTTTTATAGTGTACCACACGCAGGGTAAAATATACACAAATTTTATCCATTTACTAAATGGAAAATTGCAGTTTTTGTAAGTTTAAAAAAATATATATATTTCTATGAAAATAATCAACAATTATCAACATGAAAGTCACATATCATATCCAATCAAAGTTATAGTATCACTCAGTCTAAACTAGGAGCCGATCAAATATTTTATATCCTAAGGGTGAACATCCCATAATTTTCTGTTTAATTTCCTACAAAATACTTAACTGAAATGATTTATTCAATGGTAAGTACATTATGCATAAAAATACAGAGATAACGTGTCAGTGAAAGACTAACAGTGTCAATAGATGGAGTGGGAAAATATTTACATTATGATGAGAACTTCATTTAGAAGTTAACGTTATTTAAACACATTTATAATGATGACTTGAAAATAAATATTCACATATTACCAATATTCCGAATGTAAGTTCTAGATACTGATGAGAAATGTATCAATGCCTTATCATTTTAATTGAGATATAAAAAGAGTACATATAAAGAGATAATTTATACAAGTTTTAAACAAGTCAATGTGTACAAATAAATTAAAACATGGAAACAATCCTTAATATACGACGATCTTACAATATAATGTGTGTAATAATAATACTGTGCACTTCATTAAGCATGTATCAACAAACTTTCACCAAGTTGACAAAACTCTGAACTCATTGTGCCAGTGGCGTCACTAGGATGTGCGGTGGGGGCGGGCCGCCCCGGGTGACACCAACCCTAGTGACGCCACTGCATTGTCACCTCCTACATTTTGCTAAATGTACTTCAAAAAATATTTATAAAGTGCAGGGGTACATTTCAAAGTATTACATTTCTTCTTAATTATTTGAGAGTTTTCTAACTGTGCATGTTTGATAATATTTTAAATACATTTTTGTAAAACCTTTAGTGATGTAACACAGCTAGTTTTATATTTATAAATATATTTATTAAATAAATATATATATATATAATTAAAATGCAAAATTCAGATATAACTTTTTTTAAAGTAGCAGTTGTTACAGAGACGATAGATTTTTTTTGATGCGTTTGAAAAATAAAAAAAAAATAACAATAAAAAATTTAATTTACAAGGGCGGAAACCGCCATTAGCATAAAATTTGAATGACGCTATCAATGCAGTCCCCTACCTCACGCACCCACACACAAAAATTACAATTATAGCACTGAAGAAGTCTTCTTAATTGGAGCTGGTCTGTTCGAGCCTGGTCGTCCTTTGTCGGACTTTATTGGCGGTAACCTGGCGAGTTTCTCGTGGACCAACGGCGCTGGATGTCCGGGACTGACCCCACGGGTCCCAGGTGTCGGCCAGCTGGTCACTGGAGGAGATTCTGGCATTCCGTAAGAAAAGTCCATGGCTTTGATATAATCTAAGGTCAAGTTGCTGCCAGAGTAGCCACGATGTTGCATTCTTTGAGATAAGGGAAGATTGCTGGGAATTTCAACTTCTTGCCAATCCTATGGATTTGAAAACGGAATGAAGTCATTTGATAATAAAAAGAAAGTTCAATAAATTTTCATTAAAAGTTTATTTTCATGTAAATGATTTATATAAACATGTTACCTATTTATATCAGCAATTTTTAAGGTGTAAAAAAAACTCTTCATGGATTAACATTCTTTTTAATTAAAAATTAAAAGTTAAATTACAAATAAATTTATCTCGATTAAATAGACTTTATTTATAAGCAGCGGCTAACGCATTGGTAATTTTTTTAGTTTCATATTTTAAGTAATAAAATTGGTTTCAAACAGAAACGTTTCGTCAGTCTGCTTGTAAGATATTGAAATAAAAAATGTTTATGTGTTGTCCCTAATAGACAGTGATATAACATATGTTTATGTTTTGTCACTAATAAACATTGATTTAACATTTGTTTATGTGTTGTCACTAATAGATATTGATATAACATTTGTTTATGTGTTGTCGCTAATAGATATTGATATAACATTTATTTATATGTTGTCACTAACAGACATTGATATAACATTTGTTTATGTGTTGTCACTAACAAACATTGATATAACATTTGTTTATGTGTTGTCGCTAATAGATATTGATATAACATTTATTTATATGTTGTCACTAACAGATATTGATATAACATTTGTTTATGTGTTGTCACTAACAGACATTGATATAACATTTGTTTATGTGTTGTCACTAACAGACATTGATATAACATTTGTTTATGTGTTGTCTCTGATCAAATGGAATATCTTCAACTCACAGGTGTGGTCAGGGCGTGGTACGGTGAACACTGTTTGCCAAATCGTGATGTCTTCTGATGAGATATCTCACCATACTGAACCCGTCTTCCTTTCCGGTCTCTCTGGCGTCTCTCCAGGTCTTTCTCCACCTTGATCCCCAATAAAGTCTGTACATCAAACAAATAAGTCTGTACATCAAACAAATAAGTCTGTACATCAAACAAATAAGTCTGTACATCAAACAAATAAGTCTGTACATTAAACAAATAAGTCTGTACATCAAACAAATAAGTCTGTACATCAAACAAATAAGTCTGTACATCAAACAAATAAGTCTGTACATCAAACAAATAAGTCTGTACATGAAAAAAAACAAGTCTGTACATCAAACAAATAAGTCTGTACATCAAACAAATAAGTCTGTACATCAAACAAATAAGTCTGTACATCAAACAAATAAGTCTGTACATCAAACAAGTAAGTCTGTACATCAAACAAATCGTAAGCAAGAATAAATCTTTTATAATGTAGGGATATTTTAATATTTTAATAATATTTTTATTTTACCATTTAATGCTAAATGGTAACAATAACAAGTTTTAACTTTGTATATAAAATTTCTGATTTATAAAATTTAAACTATTTTAAAGCGTATAATTAGGACGATATACCTTATTTTATACAATGTTTATCTGCCCGTCTGTCAAACTATCAACTGTCCAGGTAAAGCTGCTAAAATATTCTCTTAAACAGACAGTCAAACTATCCACTGTCCTGTTGAAGCAGTCAACGGTAATATAAACTATGTAAATAGTTATGGGACAGAAATGATATATACTGTGGAGGTAGCACCTATTGGCTTTAAAATAGTGCCTTAATTAGAGCCCATTTTTAAAAAGTAACCTTAGAATTGTTTAGTCTCTGACAATGACCGTTACCTCATTACTTTTGACAAGGGTCTTGACAATAATTATTAGCTAATACAAGTAGAAACTGGTTAGCGGAGATTGTAACAAAGTGTGAGTCGTTACCTCATTATTTTTGACAAGGGTCTTGACAATAATTATTAGCTAATACAAGTAGAAACTGGTTAGCGGAGATTGTAACAAAGTGTGAGTCGTTACCTCATTACTTTTGACAAGGGTCTTGACAATAATTATTAGCTAATACAAGTAGAAACTGGTTAGCGGAGATTGTAACAAAGTGTGAGTAGTTACCTCATTACTTTTGACAAGGGTCTTGACAATAATTATTAGCTAATACAAGTAGAAACTGGTTAGCGGAGATTGTAACAAAGTGTGAGTTTATTTCATTGGTATTTTAAAGCTCAACTTCTGAAGTAGTGTTTTTTTTTAATAACGCTGCAAGTAATGAGTTAAAAATTCTTATTCCCTTTAATTAGCGCCCAAAAAATAACGCGCAATTATATTTTCAAATAAACGTATTTCTTAAACATTTTCCGATAAAGAGACCAGATAAATTTTCAGCACAATGTATACGTTAGAGCACATGTTATGCTTCATCTTAATGTTACAATTTGTTTAATGTTATTCTTATAATAAAAAAGATTTTTCATAAACACATTTATAACTTTGAAGCACACATTTATAACTTTGAAGCACACATATATAACTTTGAAGCACACACTTATAACGTTCAAGCGCACATTTCGGCAAAGGAGAAACCAAATCCACGGGGGAGTGTTTGACTAATACTCTCTCAATGCTGTTGACAGATCAGAGGCAGTGACTACGCTGTGTGACTAAGTCTTCTTGGTGTCTGTGGTATCATTACCTTAAGTCTGACTTCATCCGTTAGGACAAGCTGTACGGCCAGACGGGTCGGGGATCCTCAACTTTTATATTTAGATATAAGACGCCTTCATTTCTAGCTATTACAGTGATATAGGCACGAGAAAAATTTACCCTATTCGGAGGCTATCAACTTTATTTTTAGAACGTGAAACTTTGATTTTAATATTTTATATTATTGTATGTCTCTTGACAATTTTTACTTTATTTATTATTTTTGAAAGAAAGAAAGAAAAAAAAACTTTAATGTTTCAAGCATTAGGAGCTTCAAAAAGTTATTAACATCAAAATGTGCAGCTAGAAGCGATCAAGGGGAAAATGAGAATGATCAAGTCATCAAAATCATTTCATCTTAACCAAAAATAAATTTTAAGTTTTAAGGAAAAGCATATTAGGCGGGCGTGAAAATCAATTGTAGTTGAAGTGTATAATTTCTAGCATAATAACAAACAACAATTTAATTATAGTGTTTGGCTCTTTTTATTCTTCCTCAACACCGAAACTACAATTGTGCCGAGTGAATAAAAGTGAATTTAAAAAAATTAAAATCAGTTCCCCCTAGCGAAAATTGCGTTTATATATTTGAAATGTGTGGCCAGTCTTTCGAGCTTTGAACAGCAACTCCTCCTGAACGATACCAAATAGAGGGTTCGGGTCTTTTTCAAATGTGTTAAGAAAGTCCCAAAAATGTGAACGGGCCAAATTAATTAGTGAAAATGTTTTATTGATAACCTGGTAAATAAATATTTTAAAAACCGAAAATTAGCATTTTGTCAATGTCTCGCCAACCGTAACATCTTTGGGGTTGAAACAACCGCACAAACGATAGCTATTAACATTTAGAACAATGTTGGAGTAGGAATTTCTGAAAAAGTTCTTTTTGTTCGACTTCCGTAGATTTAACAGCAATTTGTGGATTATCTATTGTTTTGTTGTTTCACAATTATTGATTTGAAATGTCTTTTAATGTAATCTAGAATGATAGTTAATGGGGTTTTCCCGCTTTGCGAATGCTTATGTTAGATTGTTGCGCAATGTGCATTATTTTGACACAGTCTTGGAGTAACCTTAGACTCTAAGACTCTAGAATGATTTCACTTGAATAAAAAAAAACATCGGAAATTATTTGTTGAAAATTTCGTTTATATACTCATTCGCATTTTTGTTACTTGTTTTAACCAGTTTTTTTGGGCAATATCATGGGATCTAGAAAAAATCTAAATAATATTGGATTACTACGGAAAATTATTTACTTTTGAGTAAATTTGTATGTTATGTAGATGCTTCTTTAAATTATTAGACCTTCAAATAAGCTTTTAAAAAGATGAATTAAATATTAAATGCATTTCTCTCTCTCAGATATTGTTACCGGCTTGGATGTAATGTAACTCGTCTCTCGGCTGTCCATCGTTAGTGTTATCATACTCTTGATATCTGTCATCTCTCGGACAATGACCTCTTCCTGGACAACATCGACCTCTGGACTACTGGACGACTGACCATTTTCAGCTAGGATTGATAACAAACTTTAAATAAAATTATTATAAGAGAAATATCATCAAATACCATAAAATTGTGAGCTTTATTATGATTTAGACACTTGTATGCATGACTTAACTGTTGAAAAAAAAAATAGAATTATAGATTATAGGTTTTTAACTATAATGAAATTATCCACAAGTTTTTAATTTAAAATGATGAGAAATTTATTCTTTACAATAGAACGCAGTATTCTTCTGTATAGTATGAACGTCTGTGACAGACATGATAAGATAATGTAAAGATTTGTTGAAATTATATTGTTAAGTAAAGTCAATATTCATCAAAATTTTAGTAGAACTGAAGCAACACCTGATGTTTTCTCGTCCTCTTTAGACCAAGGTGTGTTAGGGTGTGCCCAGGTGGAAGGTGTTTTGAGACTCCAAGAGTCTCTCTGTCAATGAAACAAAGGTAGTTTTAAAAGTTAACTGAAACTAAAAAATTAAAAATTGATGAGAAATTTTGAAGGGATCAACAAGAACACAAACCAAAACAAAGGATATACAGATTTAGTATGTAAATTTCTTCAGCCTAATGTCTTCTCTAATTCGCTTGTTAAATTTTTAGATGAAATATATTGATTTATTCTACCTACTTGTCCGAATGTTCCAATAAAGTGACCTTCTGTTGACCAAAGCCTTGCCGTTTTGTCTGTTGACGCTGTCAGAATGAAGGTCCCAGCGTCGTGCTGTATGTACTCGACACTAACGATGGCGGAGTCATGGGCCTTCCATGTACATTCTAATGGTGGAGGTGTCTTTACGATAAACTGTTGGCCAACAGAGGAGTACATTTTATGTTAACAAGAATATGAAGTCATATCATTAGACATAATTTTATGGTTGATGTTCATGGGCCTTCCATGTACATTCTAACGGTGGGGGTGTCTTTACGATAAACTGTTGGCCAACAGAGGAGTACATTTTATGTTAACAAGAATATGAAGTCATATCATTAGACATAATTTTATGGTTGATGTTCATGGGCCTTCCATGTACATTCTAACGGTGGGGGTGTCTTCGCGATAAACTGTTGGCCAACAGAATAGTTAGTACACTTTATGTTTACAAAAATATCACGTCCTTTTATTAGACATAATTTTATGTTTGATGTTTATATCCTCTAACAGATTTAACACTTGATGGTGTTTAACAGTTTGTGTAGTGTTTTAGAACCAGTTTAATAAATATAACAACCAAACCTTTGGATATGTCACAAAGCTGGTGACTGAGGTCATGTTTATTATCATATCAAACATGTAACCGACGACATGGATACTTTCAAGTTGCCGTAGGTTTGACACCCCAAGTATAAACTAGCGACAAAGATTCGAGTTTATTATACCCAGAAGTAAATTTAAACAAAAGCTATGTTCCGTTGAAGTCTCTAGGAATTGTGTTTTAGTGTCTGCTACAATAGTGATAGATAGTTAGACCTTCTTTAACGATGGAATATTGTCTAGTATTTATAAAGCATATTAAATGATATTTTACTATTGATCACTTGATATCATATCAAATACTATTTTTGTTTACTATTATAAACATAATAGACTTTGCAATGTCAGGCGGACAATGATTGGGGTGGGGTTGCTTTAAAGCAGATTGAAATCGTTTGATTTTTATATTGTCGTTATCATTTTTTGTATCTCTGACCTACCCCTTCATAACTAGTGCAGTATTCCATGATGTCCCAACATCGTACTATTCCCTGTGTGTCGCCTGTGATGAGCAAGCTATCGTTAGGTTTAGTACACATCGCTAATACTGACTCATCTTGCGAGCTTGGGGCGTAAAAATAACCTGCGTGTAGTGTGAAATAAAACATCAAATATAACATGGATATATATTTTTAAAAAAACATTTAAAAATCCATGCTTCAAGAACAAAGAAGAGGTTTGTCAGATATTTGTACAATCTTACTCGTACTGAATAAGGGAAGTAACAAGATTATATGTTCTAATGCAGCCGTTGTGTCCCTTACCCATTTCTTTGTGTGTAGTGTAAATGTTCCACCACCTCAGGTTTCCCGCCTCACTTGATATCAACATTGCACTCTCAGTAAACCTGACACTTGCTCTGGCCTTGAGGAACATCAACTTATCTACGGGAGGGGCGTGCCTGAACGACGATGGCAAGATAAAAATGTAATTATTGTTATATTTATTAAAGTATGTGTTATTCTATTGAAATAGTTCTCTTCAAGTATGATTACGATATCTTTTGATAGGTAGTCTATATTTTGACGATCAATGAATTAATAACACGTGCATCGATACACACAGAAACACTATGGGACTATTTTCTGTCGCTTAGGTTGTAACCGGATGTGATTCGTCCACCATTTCCGTCTGGGATATTGAAACAGGAAACAGATCCAGAATTGATGAAGAGATTATTTGTACTTTAACAAGACAAAGCCTTCTAGTTCTAGAAGACAGTACCAGAACGCTTCTAGTAGTCTATCTATTTTTACCCAAAGTCGAGAATGCTCATAATCTAGTATATAATAAAAAAAAAATTTAATATTCTATAAATTTGAGTTCAGCACTAGATCTAGTATTAAAAAAACTATCTAGGTTTGTATTGTAAATGATTGATGAGTTTGAAGTATTTTCTGCTTGTTACATATTTGTATTATCTAGTTCACATATTAAATATTTCTTTTAAAACTTCAGCTCGTGGCTTGAGTTGAATTTACTTGAAGTGAACTTCAACTCTAGACACATAACACAATGCTCACGCGTGAGTATTCCTTTGTATTATGATCGAATGGAATAAAATATAAACTGTATCTTCAATATCAGAATGAACAATTAATTAAATGATTTTTAAATAGCAAAATATAATAAATAAGGTAACTCTAATTTTTTTTTAAATTTACAGTCTAACAATATATGATTCGCCAGAAATTAGGACAAGCATAAGCACAAGACGTGAGCAAGCAAGCAAGGTCGACAAATCAGTTTATGGTTGGCAAGCGAGGTTGTTGGGGGGGGCCCTCAACCACAGTTCACATATCTCGAGACCAAAAATGCGTCGGCGGTACCCCCAAATTTCTCTCTTATTCTTCCCATTTCTCCATGCTGCTGTTTGTGTCTGTTCTTGCACTATCTATGAGGAAGTCTGCGGCGTATGCTACGCGCGGGTCGTATCTAGTTTTTATTATTGTATACTCAGATATTTATTAATTTCAAAACTTGAAATTTTTTAGAATTATAGTTTTTAATAAATTTACTATTCACAAAGTGTCATAAACAATGAGGAGTAAGTGATATGAAAGTTCACACTAAGCCACACTGACCCCTTCTCTACTTTGTGCGACAGTCTGTGTCTAGAATTCGGTCTTGAGACGTAGGTTGTGGTCCTAGACAACGGCCGCTCTTCTGGGCCCTCTTGTTGAGACTTTAGGGCCTCAAGTTTCTTAGAGCTGAAAACATGATTCTGTTTGATTAATGTAGAAATATTTGAATCGGGACATTGGATCAAAACTATGATTGCAGTACAATTAAATGACAGTGCTTTCCCTTTGCTCTCGATAGTTTACTTCTATTATTATTCGTGATAATCAGTTAAGTTAGACAAGTTCAGTACTGACATGTTACTGGGCTGGCCTTTCCTGAGTCTGACGTATGTTTTCTCTGAGTCTGCCTCCCAAACGATGATCTCACCATCAAAGCTTCCGGTGACCAGGAAGTTGGGGGCAACAAAGTCTGCCGTTAGAATGTCGTCACTGTGTAACTGGCCACCCTTCCAGGCAGTATTGGCGGCGATGAACATGTTCTGGGTTGTTTTTCAAAAATAATAAATTACATCTTTGGAGACTAAATATTTTTTTTAATGTATAATACGATTTCGCAATGATATAATATTTTTGAAGTACAGCTTGTTAATTTTGATTGAGTACTGGCCCATCGTTTTACTTACTTATTGACGATTTATAATTATCATCAAATAAACGTAAATTATTTGTGTTTAAAATATAGCTGAAGAAATCAAGACATCAGGGATTCTGTTTGTTGCTCATTAAGAAATCGTCGATATTTTTAATAACTTTTGTATTTATTTGACTAGCAATCTATCAAGTAAGCGACGTACATCAGCTGAGGTGTCGTCATAAGTAACAATCTTCTGGTTCCAGCCGACGGTCAGTAGGACTTTTTTCTCAGGTAGTTGTAGAATACCTGTGACCTCGTGCTCCCCGACCGCCTCCAGCTTGTGGAGATTATGACCGTTCTGAAAATTCCATACCTGAAAGAGAATGTTGAAACTACTGCACATCTTGGTAAAGGGCCAAATTGTCAACAGAAAAACATATGTTCTCTCCATTATAAAAGATGCAATATTTTGTACTCAGGGAGACACTGGGGTAAAGCTTTGATGAAACCAGTCAAACCTCGTATCATCGAAACATAGCAGTAAGAACAGTACATCCATTACATTAGCCGGCAATTTGCAAGTTAAATTTTTTTTTTAATTGTATGTTTACAATGACGTCGTAAGATGACCATCCCTGACCTTGATACTTCCGTTCCGGGCCCCCGAGATGAGTCGTCTGCCTGTAGAGTCAAAGGTTATGCACGTGATCTCCTCCTCTCCGTGGGCGTTAGAGAAGACGATGGATCTGTTTCCTGTTTCAATATCCCAGACGGAAATGGTGGACGAATCACATCCGGTTACAACCTAAGCGACAGAAAATAGTCCCATAGTGTGTCTGTGTGTATCGATGCACGTGTTATTAATTCATTGATCGTCAAAATATAGACTACCTATCTATTAATGATTTTCAAATGTCTATAAATAGATTTTTGGACACGATTTGCTAAATAATCCAAGTTTTGCCTATCCTTGCTCTTTTACTATCGCTTTAAATTTAAGTAGGTTGAAACACAAAATAACGAGCCAAATAACTGACCGCCAAGGCCAAACAACGTTTACTTCTAAAACATTAACTTTTGGTTTAGGTGTTGGCTTTTTCTTTACTTTTTACTAAACCATTCATATATTTCATGATGTATTTATTGTTCACTAGTCATCGCCTTTCCTTTTTCTTTTATCTTAACAGCTTAAAGATCACAAATTATGATTTCTAAACTAGTAGCAACGTTGTCCCATCAGATAATTGATGATGTTATCTTAATTTAATATTTAATTAATATAATAGAAAATTGATCGATTTGGGGGTGGGTATATGACAAACTGTTTCCTAAAATAATTCCCTTAGGTTTCCCGTCCCAGTCTCACCTGTTTGAGAAACTTATTGTAGATTGCACTACAGAGCTGTGTGTCGTGTGTCACCTCCATGTGTGACGTCTGCTCGTCCACTTTACCCAACCTCAGGGCAGCTATGTAGTCGTTACACGTGACCACAAACGCGCTGTGTGGTGGGCCCTGCAAGTGGACAGGGAACTGACCATGTTCAGGCATGCGGCCGTTGAGAGCTGACGGAAATTTTAAAGTTACCGTCTGGAGACAAACGTGTTCTTTTGTGTCCCAGACCTTGACGACCTGGTGATAAACGTTCAAATAAATCTTGGGTCTTTTTATTCAAACTATAATTTAATGTGAGAAAAGTGCCTTTAGGCTGGTACATACTTGCTCAAACTATTATAATTTCGGAAAAAGTGGAAAAATGTAAAGAGAAATTAATCCATTCTATCACAGAGAGTGTGTGATAACTAGAAGAGTTTTCACGAAAGACGTCCATAAATAACCAGCTAGTCAGCAGCAGAGCTTGATCTTTGGTTGGTCTTGAAATAATATCTGCACTTATTTGTAGACATACTCCCGTAAGTTACAGCTCAAAGTGGAGTTATTGGAAAACTTTTCAGCAAAACATTAAGGAACTAATCAATCTGAAGATATTTTGGGAGATGGTATAATCCCATGGGAGATGGTGTAATCCCATGGGAGATGGTGTAATCCCATGGGAGATGGTATAATCCCATGGGAAATGATATAATCCCATGGGAGATGGTATAATCCCATGGGAGATGGTATAATCCCATGAGAGATGGCATAATCCCATAGGAGATGGTATAATCCCATGGGAGATGGTATAATCCCATGGGAGATGGTATAATGCAATGGCTGGACAGCATTGACACGGTTGACAGATGCAGAAATTTTATATTTACGCTCTTTGCTAAAAGGTAACACTGTCAGTCAAACAAATCTTATTGACATAATAGTTATAAGCATATTTTCTTAAAATTAAAAACATCACAAGAATGAGAAGAGACCAAAAAATGATTACAATAACATTTCAATAAAGTAATATAAACCCACAGACAATAAAAAATGGCGACCGGCTCACCGCATCTTTTGAGTAGCTAAATACTCGTCTGAATCCTTCATGGATGGTGACACCTATGACGCTGGTGCTGTGTCCAGTCAACACAGCTACAGGTTTAGTGGTTACATATGGGTTCCATAGGCGGAGAATGTGGTCCCCACTACCTGTAACCAGCAAATTTAGATTTTTGTTGTGATCAAAGCACTCTACGCCCTGCAAACAAACAAGGACATATCTTAACCGCTGCCTGCCAGTCTTAGAAGTGCAATTTATTATTTACACAGGTCAAATTTTTGGTGTCTTTTGTAGTGCAGTGAATAATTTTAAAATGTTTTAGTATCTTTGTTGTTGTTGTTTTTTAATCAACATTTAGTGTGTTTTTTTTATATATTTCAAAAGCATGACTCTTATTAAATAACCTTTACTTGTGTTGTTTTTATGGAGTTGAAGTTGACATTTTTTAGCTTCAAAAATCATGAAGACATCAATGTGAACGAACCATCTCTATCTTGAAAAGTTGAAATTTCTAACATTAAATATGGCCAGCAATGTGAACCAACCTTCTCCAGCTTGAAGACGTAGGATTTCTTGACCCCAAGGATATCACAGATGACCATCGAGGTTTTAGGTGAGGCTGAGCTTGATATGATGGCCTCATTGTCCGGCAAGTACCGGACCTGACGTATGATCTCTGCGTGGATGTCTGACAGGACGGTGTGCTTGACCCACTGACTGTGGTGGGACAAATCCTTGGGATAGAGCAATAACCCTTTCAGTTTGGGATATCATGTCGATGGACAGAAGCCAAGTCACTCGCATTTTTATACAAGAAGTTGAAGGTAAAAATGTGCTTCTCGATTTAAATCTCTATATTTTAAACAAGTTTTTATTTTAGTTCAAGGATTGATAATATCAAGACTTATTGATACACAAAAATTGAGAATTGCAGAAATTTTTATGTGTTTATTGACATTGTGGAAATTACCTGCATAAATATATGTTGTCCTCCGCCGTCGTTTTTGAAAGGGTTCTCAAAAAGCTGCGTGACAGGATTCAGAAAATTGAGAAGATGTATAGCACCAGTGTCCACACCAAATATCAAGAACGACTCACTGTTGGGTTGCTACAGATTGAATGAAGGATGAATTGGATACGTTGTTAAACGGTTAACAGTGCTTCTATTGTTTAAATAATTAGTGTCATTGTAGATAAAAATATATAAAGAAATATAAAATTTCCAGCCCACATGTAATAATTTTAGTTGCAATAATCACTGAGTGTCTAAAGTTGTTCACTTAAATTGTTTATCCGTAAATGAAGAAATGTATCGGGTAAACATTATATGATACAACAAACGGTTCACTTACCTTTGTGTTGTAGTAGTAATCAAGACAATAAGGGACGTCAGACATTGCTGTAATTTAAACACATTAGCACTTTAAAAATGAAAATATTTGATCATGGATAACGAGGGAACAAATAAACCTATAAGTGTAAACAAATTATTTGAAAACAAATGTTGGAGGTAAAATAGGAGAGAAGAAAAGTGATGGAAGAAAAATGAGTGAGAAAATGAGAAAAGACGAGTGCAAAACGTATGGAAAAGAAATAGTTTATACTACAAAGTACTCAATGAAAAATCTGTACTCACCAAATAAATGATACCCACCAAATAAATGATACTCACCCAATAAATGATACTCACCCAATAAATGATAATCACCCAATAAATGATACTCACCAAATAAATGATACTCACCAAATAAATGATACTCACCAAATAGATGATACTCACCCAATAAATGATATCACCAAATAAATGATACTCGCCCAATAAATGATATCACCAAATAAATGATACTCACCCAATAAATGATACCCACCAAATAAATTATACTCACCAAATAAATGATAACCACCAAATAAATTATACTCACCAAATAAATGATACTCACCAAATAAATGATACTCACCCAATAAATGATACTCACCCAATAAATGATACTCACCAAATAAATGATAATCACCAAATAGATGATACTCACCAAATAAATGATACCAAATAAATGATACCCACCAAATAAATGATACTCAACAAATAAATGATACTCACCAAATAAATGATACTCATCAAATAAATGATACTCACCAAATAAATGATACTCACCAAATAAATGATACTCACCAAATAAATGATACTCACCAAATAAATGATACTCACCAAATAAATGATACTCACCAAATAAATGATACTCACCAAATAAATGATACTCACCAAATAAATGATACTCACCAAATAAATGATACTCACCAAATAAATGATACTCACCCAATAAATGATACTCACCAAATAAATGATAATCACCAAATAGATGATACTCACCAAATAAATGATACCAAATAAATGATACTCACCNATCCGGCATCCTTCCGTCTCGCGAGACGATGGTGCATCACCGTTGGGTTGGGTTGCATTTCCTCGAGTGACTGTGCAGTCCTATCCTTGAGTGACAGTCTTTGCCACAGTTTTTACACACGAGTTCTGTGCTTCCAAATGTTTTGGCCTTTCTCCTAGCTCTTCTGTCTGCAGCCTCCTCCATTCTTCGCTCCTCGGCTACTATGACGCCCTCTTTGACAACTGTGCGCCACGTAGATCGGTCTTCTGCCTTACACTCCCAGTCACTTGTATGTATTTTGGCTGCTTTCATGTCCCTTTGACAGACATCTTTAAATCGCAAGCGTGGGCGACCTGTTTTCCTCTTTCCTGAAGCAAGTTCACCATATAGGAGGTCCTTCGGGATGCGGCCGGGGCTCATTCTTTTGACATGTCCTAGCCACCTCAGGCGTCTTTCACTAAGAATTGAGAACATGCTTTGGGTATTGGCACGCGTTAGTACCTCACTATTAGGCACTTTTTCTTGCCATTTAATACCAAGGATGCGGCGCAAGCATCTCAAATGGAAGCTGTTAAGCTTACGCTCTTGTGATGTATAAGTGGTCCATGTCTCGCTCCCATATAGTAGTGTACTGATGACACAGGCTCGATAGACGCACAGTTTGGTTTTCTCCGTTAGCTTGGTGTTTTGCCAGACCCGCTTATTTAGTTTAGCCATTGTTGCGGCTGCCTTGCCAATTCTGCTGTTTATTTCTTCTTCAATGGACAGTGTATTGGAGACCTTGGATCCCAAGTAGGTGAAGCTGTCCACAACCTCCAAGTTTTCATTATCGATATTTATGGTAGGAGGAGGTCGAGTGTCTTGGGCCATGATGTTTGTCTTTTTCAAGCTGATTTGCAGACCAAATTCTTTGCAGGCATTGGAGAAGCTTGACACGAGTTGTTGCAAACCAGATTCTGTATGTGCTGTTAGTGCCGCATCATCCGCAAATAGTAGCTCTCGAATTAGGACATCCGTCGTTTTGGTCTTGGCTCGGAGGCGGGCAGTGTTGAAAAGTCCTCCATCAGCTCTGGTATGTAACCAGATTCCCTCACTGCTATCCTTGAATGCGTATCGAAGAAGTACAGAGAAGAATATTGCGAAGAGTGTTGGTGCGAGTACACAACCTTGTTTAACTCCGCTGCTGACAGGGAAGGCCTCTGACTTAGCTCCATCGAACTGTACTGTGCCAAGCATATTTTCATGGAACTGTCTGATGATGGCAAGTAGGTGAGGGGGACATCCAATTTTTGCCAGTATTTGGAATAGCCCGTTGCGACTGACTAAGTCGAAGGCTTTTGTAAGGTCCACAAATGCAATGTATAGTGGCATCTGCTGCTCTCTGCATTTTTCCTGGAGCTGTCGTATGGAGAACACCATGTCTATGGTAGACCGACCGGACCGGAAACCACACTGAGATTCTGGATAGACGCGGGATGCTAGGCTTTGTAAACGTTTTAGTATAACGCGGGCAAAGGTCTTTCCTACAATACTAAGGAGTGAAATGCCGCGATAATTATTGCAATCACTCCTATCACCTTTGTTTTTATATAGTGTCACTATATTTGCATCCTTTAGGTCTTGGGGGATGTAGCCCTGTTCCCAGCAGAGGGACAGAATCTCGTGCAATGGTTGGAGTAAAGCTGTCTTGCCACTCTTTAGAACCTCTGGTGGTATTCCATCATTCCCAGGCGCTTTTCCACAAGCTAGACTGTCAATTGCTTTGCTCAGCTCTTCCTGTGTGGGCACGACATCAAGTTCTTCCATGAGTGGCATATCTGGGATGTCATCTAGAGCGGTGCTGGAGACTGTGGTAACTGTTGAATACAATTCCAGATAATGCTCAACCCACCGTTTTAGCTGTGCTGCCTGGTCTTGAATAATTTCTCCATTTTTGGACTTTAGGGGAGCAGCTTTTGACGTCAAGGGGCCCGTTGCCTTTTTGATGTTTTCGTACATGACTTTTGCATTGCCCATGTCTGCAGCTGATTGTATACTGGAACAGAGCTTAAGCCAGTAGGTATTGACACATTTACGTGCAACCTTTTGGGCAAGTGACTTAGCTGTTTTTAAAGCATGCAAATTGTCAGGTGTAGGCTTTTCCTTGTAAGCCATAAGAGCTTTCCTTTTTGCTTCAGTGACGGGTTTCATCTCGTCCCAATGTTCATCAAACCAGTCCGTGTTTTTGTGAGATTTTTTGCCAAAGGCTTGTATTGCGGATGTATAGATTGTGTCTCTCAGTTGCGTCCATTTGGAGTCAATGGTGACGCATGGGGACATCTTTGAGAGACTTTCCTTCACCTTGTCTTTGAACAGCTGCGCTATCGCAGGGTCTTTCATGCAGGAGGTATTGATGCGTGGACTTCCCTTTTTCTTTGTGTGGTACGAGTTTTTCCTCATTATTCGTACTTTGCTGGCGACAAGGGAATGATCCGTGTCACAGTCGGCACTGTGATAGCTGCGAGTGAGTAGGACGCTAGCTAGTTGTGCACGCCTGGTGATAATGAGGTCCAGCTGGTGCCATTGGTGGGATCGAGGGTGTCTCCAAGATACTTGATGTATATCCTTGCACTTGAAGAAAGTGTTGGTCACACACAAGCCTCGTGAGCAGCACAATTCCAGAAGCCTTTGTCCATTTTCATTTAACTTTCCTCTTCCAAATAGTCCAAGGCAGGTGGGCCAGGCTTCGTGGTCGCTCCCCACTCTAGCATTGAAATCTCCTAGGAGATAGATTGCCTCGTCTTTGTGGATGCCGGCTATTGCCTGGTCTAACGCTCCATAGAACTGGTCCTTCTCTTCCGGAGTTGAATAGAGTGTTGGGGCATACACACTAAGAATGTTTGCTGGGCCCGCAGTTGTTCTGAGTCTTAGAGTGAGGATCCTCTCCGTGCCTGATGACGGTGGTTCAATGGATGGTAGAAGAGTGTTTTTAACAGCGAAACCCACACCATGCTGTCTAGGTTCGTCTTTTGGTCTGCCTTGCCAGAAGAAGGTGTAATTGGCCTCTTTGAGTGAACCGTTGTCTGGGAGCCTGGTCTCCTGAAGGCATGCTATGTCAATCTTTAGCCTTTTACCCGCCCAGGCTTGCATCACCTCTGGAGAGGACATTCCAGCGTCGCCGCAAGGTGTCGACAAAACACGGGAAGCAGCAGTTACCGGTTATAAGCCAAAGCTCAATTGACGTAGAGCTAGGCGCCAGGGGCTGCTTCCGACGGTGGGAGAGACTACCAATGTCTCACTGGACAGCTACCGCCCGCCTCAAACTGGGCAGCCCCCAGTCAAATAGGTGCTATCCCGTCATGGCCTGCCTTCTCCACTGGGTGCGTGGAGATTAGAGTACCACTCAACAAGTGGGCCACTAAGCCCTGCACCAAGAAATACAAAAAAGAAAAAGAAGACCCCAGCTCTTCGAATCGCTAGCTGGAACGTGAGGACTATGTGTCCCGGCATCACTGATGATCTGCAGTCCATAAACGACACACGGAAGACAGGAATAATCGATAGAGAACTTAAATAAATGATACTCACCAAATAAATGATACTCACCAAATAAATGATACTCACCCAATAAATGATACTCACCAAATAAATGATACTCACCATATAAATGATACTCACCCAATAAATGATACTCGCCCAATAAATGATACTCACCAAATAAATGATACTCACCCAATAAATGATACTCACCAAATAAATGATACTCACCAAATAATGATACCAAATAAATGATACTCACCAAATAAATGATACTCACCCAATAAATGATACTCACCAAATAAATGATACTCACCCAATAAATGATACTCACCAAATAAATGACACCAAATAAATGATACACACACAATAAATGATACTCACCAAATAAAAGATACCAAATAAATGATACTCACCAAATAAATGATACTCACCCAATAAATGATAATCACCCAATAAATGATACTCACCAAATAAATGATACTCACCCAATAAATGATATCACCAAATAAATGATACCAAATAAATGATACACACCCAATAAATGATACTCACCAAATAAATGATACTCACCAAATAAATGATACTCACCAAATAAATGATACCAAATAAATGATACTCACCCAATAAATGATAGTCACCAAATAAATGATACTCACCAAATAAATGATACTCACCAAATAAATGATACTCACCCAATAAATGATACTCACCAAATAAATGATACTCACCAAATAAATGATACTCACCAAATAAATGATACCCACCAAATAAATGATACTAACCCAATAAATGATACTCACCCAATAAATGATACTCACCAAATAAATGATACCCACCAAATAAATGATACTCACCCAATAAAGGATACTCACCAAATAAATGATACTCACCAAATAATGATACCAAATAAATGATACTCACCAAATAAATAATACTCACCCAATAAATGATACTCACCAAATAAATGATGCTCACCAAATAAATGATACCAAATAAATGATACACACCCAATAAATGATACTCACCAAATAAATGATACCAAATAAATGATACTCACCAAATAAATGATACTCACCCAATAAATGATACGCACCAAATAAATGATACCAAATAAATGATACTCACCAAATAAATGATACTCACCAAATAAATGATACTCACCAAATAAATGATACTCACCAAATAAATGATACTCACCAAATAAATGATACTCACCAAATAAATGATACTCACCAAATAAATGATACTCACCAAATAAATGATACTCACCAAATAAATGAT
>MUZC01000351.1:316868-329751 GCA_002072015.1 Radix auricularia | reverse complement strand
ATTATTATTATTATTATTATTATTATTATTATTATTATTATTATTATATTTTTCTAAACGCTACATTGCAAACAATTCAACAAATTACAACCGCCATTCCAAGTGAGTGATGTCATTGCCAGGACGTGTGAAACATTCACTTCGGTGCCACATTGTTCATGCCTGTTCAGTACAAGCCATAAATCTTTCCAGACACACAAGGCATTATCCACACGATGGCATGCCAATAAATTTCAACATGCCTTCACACAGCAGTTCTCAAAATACTTTGAGGAGTGCATTCTATTTAGTAATCAAATCAAATCTTTCAGCTTAAAGGTAAATTGTTTTCATATAATCCAACAGTAACACTAACGCATTTTCGCCTTTTGTTTCTTACATGTATAAGCATCCTTTAGGATAGTGATGGCGAACCTATGTCACGCGTGTCATAGACGGCACGCAGAGCCTCATCAGCCGGCACGCAAATAAAATGTTATTTCCTTAATCAAACCACTTTGCTGGCACTTCGTGTTGGTAATTTACTATATATATAAGTAGGTTTTAATTTCATTTTTGGCACGCGGACCTAAAAAGGTTTCCCATCACTGCTATAGAGTAACAACCAGGCTTGTTCATGGGACATATTTTTCTGTCCCATCCCATCCCATCCCATGGCAATTTATGCCTGTCCCATCCCATCCCATGGCAATTTATGCCTGTCCCATCCAATCCCACGGGACGTTTCCCATGGGAATCCCATGGGAAAAACATTACCATGGACAAGTCAACTGTTCATTACATTCCCCTTGTTTCAAACAACTGTCATTTCAGTACAAGCGCCCGGAGTTCGTTTTCTACACACTGTTCGATCAGCATGCATATAACAAATATCAAATCATTGAAAGAACTCTTATTGAACCTCTAACAAAAATGAAAGGATTATTTACATTTTAACTATAAGAGTTTCGAATTTATATTTTTATACTTTAAACGGGTCAAATTATTTGAACTTTGAGAACAACTACAATACATGCACTGTTAACGACCCGGTGTCTAGCACAAAACCATTTCCCACAGCAGTAAACTGGTGGCACGATAAAACTTATCGATACGTAACATGATCATCGCCTGTTGTTGAAGACATGCAAGTCTCTCTGTCGTGTAAATGGGAACCCGGAATAGGTGTGTGTGTGGGGGGGGGGGCTGTTGTGGCAACCAAATCCCAAATCAAAGTAAGTGCCCTAAAGTGACACTGGTGTAACATCTGTACATGGTGACCTTTATTGGCTGGTGCTAAGTGCTACTGAGGACCAGGCGTAGAAACACTTTGTTTTACCAGGGGCGGATTTTCACCTTTATTGGATAGTGCTACTGAGGACCAGACAATGGTGGAGAAACTCTTTGTTTTACCAGGGGCGGAGTTTCACTGGGCTACAAAAGCCCCATCCTCCAAACAAAGTGAAACCTAGAAATAACTAATCTTTAAATATCACGAGCCTTGAAATAGAACCATTTAATTTACACACATTGATTGTAACTAAAGCCATTGAATTTAATTCTGTATCAATTTGCAGTGGCTTGGAAGTTGGGAGACAGGGATGGCCCGCGACCATGGTGCCTATCATGTTAGTCTTCTTATTCTTTAGACCCATTTTCGGACCATGATGGCATATATGAGGAGGGGGGCAGCCAGTGACGTAGCCTTCCCAGGTTTTATTGAGCCGTGGCTTACGAGCAAGGGACTGTGTGGCTAGCACAATGTCCAGCCACAGCTTACGAGCAAGGGACTGTGTGGCTAGCACAATGCCCAGCCGCAGCTTACGAGCAAGGGACTGTGTGGCTAGCACAATGTCCAGCCACAGCTTACGAGCAAGGGACTGTGTGGCTAGCACAATGTCCAGCCACAGCTTACGAGCAAGGGACTGTGTGGCTAGCACAATGCCCAACCGCAGCTTACGAGCAAGGGACTGTGTGGCTAGCACAATGCCCAGCCGCAGCTTACGAGCAAGGGACTGTGTGGCTAGCACAATGTCCAGCCGGCTTAGCCGATGTCGGGTGCACGGTGAGCGTGGAGTAGGCTCGGGGACCTTACCAGCACCGAACCCTTGCCTCTCTTTAGTCTCGAAGCGACACCCCAGTGCACTACCGCTAGACCACTGCGGTACCTTAAAATTTAATGCTGATATAACTAGTGCCCTTAACATCACAGAGAGCCAGTAACAATCAAAAGTAACACTTGTTACGACATTATCTAAAGTCGTGTCTTCTGAGCCTTGCTGGTAGATGATTGGTTTCAAATGACTGAAACAGAACATTGTTGGAGAAATAGACCAGTTAATATTTTATTGACTTTATTGAAAATCGAACAGCATCGATAAATAAAGTAAGATTGGTGTGGACATAGAATTCGTTGTTTGAACAACAACTAGTACTTCCAGTGTGTGAAGTAAATCAATATATCAATAACGCTGATCGAATCGATGTATGTATGTACCGAATAATAAGTGGAAATGTCCATATAATTATCCATCTATATCTGTATGTACCGAAAATTAAGTCAAAATGTCCATATAATTATCCGTCTATATATGTATGTAGCGAACATTAATCCGTAACTTTCATATAAAGATCCGGCTGTGCCTATTACACTTTTTTTTAAAAAAATATTAATTACAACATAGTAGATACCTTTACTATGAATAACACTAACAACATGAATTACGAGGTATACAACCGTTAATAACTTCAGAACATCTGATCAAGTTTCATTGTAGACCAATATTTTTTTTTTAAAATAAATATAAGATAAGCTGCGTTTTTAATATATAAATTGGCTCTAACAATCCCATGCCATCTACATCTAATTTTATAATCTATGAAAGTATATTTAGTTGATGTGAAACAATGAATGAAAGGCTTCGTTGAAAAATTGAGGTGGAAAGTTTTGTATATGGTAACGACAAGAAACAACTTAATAATAGTGAAATGTTCATGTCGGCTAAGAATAAGATCGACTAAAAATTTAACTTAACTGATACAATTCAGCGTAAACAAACTAAGAAAAATGTTACATTTCTGAAACTTTCAAGTATTTTTCAGCGGATAATAGCTAAAGAGGTAACGGTTTATATGTGTCAAAAATATGTATTCAAGTTTTAAAACACCAGAGAATTAAAGTTTCCAATGCCCTTGTGAGACATTGGTACTAAAGTTAATATAGAGATCTCCCTCTTGAGCAGTTTTACATAACGGTTAATTAATAATTCAATGTCAATGGATCAAGCCAACCGTGGCATTTACATTTTTTACTATTTGACCCCTTATTGGTTTGCATTTGCTTCACATTACCTAACACGATCTTCTATGTGTATACATTTGCTTCACATTACCTAACATGATCTTCTATGTGTATACATTTGCTTCACATTACCTAACATGACCTTCTATGTGTATACATTTGCTTCACATTACCTAACAGGACCTTCTATGTGTATACATTTGCTTCACATTACCTAACATGATCTTCTATGTGTATACATTTGCTTCACATTACCTAACATGATCTTCTATGTGTATACATTTGCTTCACATTACCTAACAGGATCTTCTACGTGTATACATTTGCTTCACATTACCTAACATGATCTTCTATGTGTATACATTTGCTTCACATTACCTAACATGATCTTCTATGTGTATACATTTGCTTCACATTACCTAACATGACCTTCTATGTGTATACATTTGCTTCACATTACCTAACATGATCTTCTATGTGTATACATTTTGTAAACATTACCTAATATGACCTTCTACTGGTATATTTTTGGTTCACAGAACCGCTTTTGTTTTCTATTGGTATACATTTGGTTCACATTACCTAACATGACCTTCTACAGGTATACATTTGGTTCACATTACCTAATTTGATCTTCCGACTCATCATTGTGTGGGACCTCGTCTTCCTCCGGTATAAAAATGATCTCCTCCGATAATATACTTTCCTCATCCGCTGGGACAACTGAGTTGGTTTGTGACGATGGCTTTGATGTCATTGACATGTTGACAAGTTTTTTTACACTGTTTTATATCAACTGATTCTGACGTATATTTCGCTGTCTCATTGACATCTAATGACAACTTCTCCGCTGTATAATTGACATCTAATGACAACTTATTTACTGTCTCATTGACATCTAATGAAAACGTTTCTCTGTCTCATTGACATCAAATGACAATTTCTCTACTGTCTCATTGACATCTAATGAAAACTTCTTTACTGTCTCATTGACATCTAATGACAACTTCTCCAATGTCTTATTGACATCTAATGACAACTTCTCCAATGTCTTATTGACATCTAATGACAACTTCTCTACTGTCTCATTGACATCTTATGAAAACTTCTTTATTGTCTCTTTGACATCTAATGACAACTTCTCTACTATCTCATTGACATCTAATGACAACTTCTCTACAGTCTCATTGACATATAATGACAACTTCTCTACTGTCTCATTGACATCTAATGACAACTTCTCTACTGTCTTATTGACATCTAATGACAACTTCTTTCTATCTCATTCACATCTAATGACAACTTCTTTACTGTCTGATTGACATCGAATGACAACTTCTCCGATGTATAATTGACATCTAATGACAACTACTGCACTGTCTTATGACATCTAATGAAAGCTACTGCACTGTCTTATTGACATCTAATGACAACTATTCCACTGTCTCATTGACATCTAATGATATCTTCTCTGTCTTATTGACATCTAATGACAACTATTCCACTGTCTTATTGACATCTAATGACAACTATTCCACTCTCTCATTGACATCTAATGACAACTATTCCACTGTCTTGTTGACATCTAATGACAACTATTCCACTGTCTTATTGACATCTAATGACAACTATTCCACTGTCTCATTGACATCTAATGATATCTTCTCTGTCTTATTGACATCTAATGACAACTATTCCACTGTCTTATTGACATCTAATGACAACTTCTCCACTGTCTTATTGATATCTAATGATAACTTCTCTCCGGTCTTATAGACATCTAATGATATCTTCTCTGTCTTATTGACATCTAATGACAACTATTCCACTGCCTTATTGACATCTAATGACAACTATTCCACTGTCTTATTGACATCTAATGACAACTATTCCACTGTCTTATTGACATCTAATGACAACTATTCCACTGTCTTATTGACATCTAATGATATCGTATCTGTCTTATTGACATCTAATGACAACTATTCCACTGTCTTATTGACATCTAATGACAACTTCTCCACTGTCTTATTGATATCTAATGATAACTTCTCTCCGGTCTTATAGACATCTAACGGCCAAAGATGGTATTAGAATCTACTTTGGCGTTAACGCCTACATTTTCCCAATCGGACCTAGGAGGAAGTAGACTCTATCCAAGTACTTAAAGAATATTCCTTTGTTAGCGAGTGTCGGCTATATCTTCAACACGCCAGACATACGGATATCTCCCGCCATTTATCAATAACGTATGGAGATATAGAGTGTCGCATTGACACTAGAGTTTACAATTAAATGGCAATTTCCAGTCCTGCCGTGTCTACCACAGAGCTAACTCTGCGACCTATGCCTGAATGTCTGCCATTACTTTCTTTCGCTGTATTTAAACTTCCACTACACCTTGCCACGTAACTTTGAGTAATAACGAGGGAGGGGCGGGGGAGTCATGAATATTTTGACACTGATTAAATGAAATTTGTGCAGGTCTCAAGGGGAGAGAATATGCAAAACGTTTGGTGCTGATAAGAGTTGAACTAATTGAGTGGTGCCCAGCGCGCCCAGTAAAAGTGCTTGATAAGAGTGTGCATGGACTGACATCGATCTATCATTGGGATTTAGTTTTATGTTCTTGTTATGTAATTATTGCAACACTTTTAAATGGATTAAAGTTGCTGTTTTTTATTTATCTTGCTTTAATAACATCTGAATGTTTATGGCTTGAAAATATTGATGAGCAAATGTCTTTTTACGAAAATGAATTTCGCGTAACTAAAAAAAAAAAAAAAAAAAAAAAAAAAAAAGGCAGTTTAATTATAATGGGCGTTAAGAAAAGGGGGGGGGGTCACTTTTTGTTATTCCTTTAGGCCCACAATTCATTTTTTAAAAATAGTATCACATTTGGCAGAAGTCGTGCTCGCTTTCAGATTCGTGAGGACATTTTAGACACTTATCGGTTGCATTCTATAGATTATTAGCTTCCAGTGTAACACTTTTTATGTTTAATAATTGAACTTAGTTATATTTTTTTTTTACCATCTTACAACTTTGAATTGATTAAAAGCCGAAGTGAAGGTTTAAAAGTTAAAAACTCTATTTGTATCACTGGCCACGTCTTGATTAACACAAGGAAAGAAATCCAACTAGAACTGATAGCAACAATGGTATTAGAAAAACACAGACATTTTTTTTTTCCTTCACATTTTCCAGAGAATGAAAGGCGGGCAGCAGCACTGACGTAATCCGCCGCTCGCTAATGGAAACACAACATTGAGTTGTTCCCACGAGTGTTGACAACTGATCGACCCGACCAACCTGGCGGTACCGTTCATTTAATCTACCTACTGGTTTGCACCGCAATACCTCCATTGAGCCCTGGTCAAACTAAGATTTTTCTCACTTGTGCTAGTCTCCACCAGAGACAGGCTCATGTTTGACAAGTTTATTAATTACCTTGGATGCGGGCAGGAGACTGTGACTTGTTATGGGCAGTCAAATGGTCTTGGAAGATATAATAATCTTACATCCCCTTAATTAATTAATAATATGTCCTGATCTAATGGAATGTTCTTCACTAGTAAATTATGTATGTAAAAACTCACGAGTAAGCGAGAGCTATGCAAGGTTACAGTTTATAAAGGGAACATTTTACTTTTTGTAAAGGGAAAATTTTACTTTTTTGTAAAGGGAACATTTTACTTTTTGTAAAGGGAACATTTATTTACTTTTTATAAAGGGAACATTTTACTTTTTATAAAGGGAACTTTTTACTTTTTATAAAGGGAACGTTTTACTTTTTATAAAGGGAACATTTTACTTTTTATGAAGGGAACATTTTACTTTTTATAAAGGGAACATTTTACTTTTTACGGTCATTGTGTAACCAATTTATTTTTAACGTTATTGAATTCTACTCCTGTCCCACTCTTTCCCTCTCTCTCTCCTTCTCTCTCTTTCTCTCTCTGTTTCTCTCTCTCTTTCTCTCTCTCCCTCTGTTTCTCTCTCTGTTTCTCTCTCTCTGTTTCTCTCTCTCCTTCTCTCTCTTTCTCTCTCTGTTTCTCTCTCTCTCTCTTTCTCTCTCTCCCTCTCTTTCTCTGTTTCTCTCTGTGTTTTCTCTCTCTCCTTTTCTCTCTTTCTCTCTCTGTTTCTCTCTCTCCCTCTCTCTCTCTCTCTCTCTCTCTCTCTATCTCTCTCAATTTAAGTATGTCACGCTATCTAGGTTTTATTCTTTTAAAACTACCACTCTTATCATTATCATTAAAATTATCATAATCTTAACAGCATAAAGACAAAAATTTCAGTAAATAGTTCAGCTCAAGCCACCATTGCAATGAAAATAAAAGAATCTTTATTCTCTAAGCCTCTAAACACAGTCACGAACATAAAAAGGTCCATCAAAATAAAATATTAGTTAAATAATTCAAACAAGATTTTAGTAAAATCTTAGACTTTATGAACTACGTCTTCTCTTTATTCCGTGACTACATTCACGTCCTTTGTGGCAGGTATTCGCTAGTTCGAGGAACCATAACAAAACTGCCCTATCTCCAACACCGCTATCGATTAACGATTTCAGCATAAAAGAGATAGCTTGCTTTCACTATCTACTGACTCCAAACGGCGTACCCACACCCGATCAAACACATTCTTTAAGGTATTGGACTGCTTCCTCGCACTCTATTAGTTATTGATGTTGCCCCCCACGCCCCGCCTCTAGAGAAAGCCAGGTATTTGAACTAGAGGACTGAAAGCTTTTTCTTTAACATTTAAACTAAGCTACCACTCAATTGTATACGACTAGTAATTATGATTTAAGCTAGTCGTGCAAGGCCGTTTTCTTGTGTATGTCAAGCCTGCTGGGTAACTAAAACATATACGTCTTCGCCTATTTATTGATTATTTTTATAGAGTTGCCGCAAACATTTTTATTTTCGAAAGCAAAGATCACCAACGGGCCGCAACTCTTATTGAATGTTCCCCTTGTCTGAATAACAGGGTGATACAAAAAAGGCTTGAACCACGTGTTCAAGGCAGTGTGACGAAACCAAACTTTACTTGTTTATCTTGGGGATTAGAGGAATGAATGTAGGGAGTAGGGGGTAGGGTTGTTTATCTTGCGGATTATGGGAATGAATGTAGGGAGTAGGGTTGTTTATCTTGGGGATTATGGGAATGAATGTAGGGAGTAGGGTCGTTTATCTTGGGGATTATGGGAATGAATGTAGGGAGTAGGGTCGTTTATCTTGGGGATTATAGGAATGAATGTAGGGAGTAGGGTCATTTTTCTTGGGGATTATAGGAATGAATGTAAGGAGTAGGGTCGTTTATCTTTGAGATTATAGGATTGAATGTAGGGAGTAGGGTCGTTTATCTTGGGGACTAGGGGAATGAATGTAGGGAGTAGGGTCGTTTTTCTTGGGGACTAGGGGAATGAATGTAGGGAGTAGGGTCTTTTATCTTGGGGATTAGAGGATTGAATGTAGGGAGTAGGGTCGTTTATCTTGGGGATTAGAGGATTGAATGTAGGGAGTAGGGTCGTTTATCTTGGGGATTAGAGGGATGAATGTAGGGAGTAGGGTCGTTTATCTTCAGGATTAGAGGAATGAATGTAGGGAGTAGGGTCGTTTATCTTCAGGATTAGAGGAATGAATGTAGTGAGTAGGGGCTCAAGTATGGTGATTTATCATCTTGTGTTGCATGTTGGACAGCAATATTTGTATCGTGTTATAGAAATTGTTGGTGTTAACAATTATATATTGTACATCGTTTTGAGACTCGCTGAGTTGTAGCAAAAATTTGATGGGTATTCTTTCATGATTATTTTAATATTTTGAACATGAGTAGAAATCTGCTTTTCATGATTTAAAACTTTTTAAAATTTGTGCCATTTGAAAAAAAAAGAAGGAGAAATATTTATATTCAGTGTCTGATACAACCGCAGATATTAAAAGTGTGATGGAACATTTTAAGCGAGATTGGGCAAAAATTCAATGGCAAGATTTGACCTGGACATACACGAAAACAATGTTGCAATTATTATTTGAAAATGTAAAAAAATCTTTCGAAGAGCAAGTTTCTAAGATAGAGCAGAGAAATGTCTGTTTCCCAACCTTAGCTTGAGGAGAGGGGAAGAGGGGAGGGGGGTATCGACAACTCTTGCAGATGGTGTCTTATGTCTTATCTATGCAGAAGGTTATAACGTCCTATGTTTGCCGATAAAGGACCATGCTATTCCCATCCGCCTTTATTTCCCTAACTAATGTTAGGTACCCACTCAGAGCTGAATGGACTCAGGTACACCATTGGCCCCGGGAACATATCTCTGTCTTCACGAAAGTTCGCACCCGTGACCCTCGTCACACCAGCAGAGCGCGCATACCACTCGACCACCGTGCGCCCCGGCAACGGTTCTATTCATACATTTTGCGACTAAAATAACTTATATGAGAAGTAATATAATAAATAAATAATCATAATTAGTAAAATATTAAATTTTAAGAATTATTGTAATGAACAACGTTGCCATAGAAAGTTTTTTTTTTAATTTAAAAATCTGGGTGATGATACTGGGAGCAGTAACAGAAAAACTTGGTGAACTTTGCTTTAAAGGTTAAAATTTAATACAAGTTTGAGATGTATAACTGTGTTATTGAAGTTTTATGTTATAAAACATTAACTTACAATAGACATACCCAAAAATTTCCATCTATAAAAACTTGAGGCATACTCTAGTAGCAAAAATATCCTAAAGACTAATTAAATAATGTCAGCTGGTGTCTGAATAACATTAGGTCCCTATATACAGCATGTTGGTAAACTTGTTAACATAACATTAGATCCCTATATACAGCATGTTGGTAAACTTGTTAACATAACATTAGGTCCCAATATACAGCATGTTGGTAAACGTGTTAACATAACATTAGGTCCCAATATACCAATATACAGCATGTTGGTAAACGTGTTAACATAACATTAGGTCCCAATATACAGCATGTTGGTAAACGTGTTAACATAACATTAGATCCCTATATACAGCATGTTGGTAAACGTGTTAACATAATATTAGATCCCTATATAGAGCATATTGGTAACCCGTGTTAATATCTTTGAAATGGCTTCAAATAAACTAAGATGACGTTAACAGTTTTAACTGCCGTGCGGCTCAGAGATTGGAAAAAATGACAAGTTTCCTCTCAGCAAAACTTCAATATGCGGAGAAACCTTGGTATACGTCTGCTTTGGTATAAGTCCAACTTGGTATACGTCATGTTTTGACGCGAAACGTTTTGTTTGGTATACGACCTTTTGTTTGGAACATGACCGGCGTATATGCTAGAGATTGTATGTGTAAAACAGACACATAAAAATTCTCTTTAAAAAAGCGCATGTGTAACTTGGATGAATCACAATACTACGTCATATTCCAACTGTCATGTGCGTTAGTAATTTAGTTGCTACAATTACAATAAAGTGAACGACAACGGCAATAACGTAACGTGTAAATTTTAAGTAACTTCTCTAAACATGAACTCTACAAAAGTTAATGAGAGGAGTCAACGAAAGAAAAACAAATGACCAATGTCACATTTTCGGAAAATCCTGAAGAGATTTTTTTTAAAGTTATTTAGACAGATTTTAAGTCCAACCTGGCGAGCATCAAACAGGGTCAACTAGGGAAAAGATGCAGAAAGTAGAAAAAATACACAATGTCACGTCCCTGGAGTTTTATTTGTAACCAACTTTCCTCCCAAACAAATCTTCTCTTTCTCAACACCATGTTAGCAATCACTTGGTTTGTCTCACTAAGTTAAAGTCAGGCAAAAATTTATTTATTGCACTTAAGTACTTTTTATATATGTCTTTTAGCATTAAGAAATGTCAAAACTATTATTACAACTACGACAATAAATGTATATTTTAATAATAATATGATTTTTTCCTGGGAACGATTTATCATTTTTTTTTACTTCTTATGTTAAAAATACGTTTGGTATACGTCCTGTTGGGTATACGTCCTATTTGGTATAAGTCCAAGTGTATAGAACGGATTAAGGACGTGTGTCGAGGTTCTACTGAGGTACTGATGACGTATTGAGGGGGGAGAACCCACCATTAATGCTCAAATTGAGCGTACAGAGTTCCGAGCCTTAACAATAGTAATGTCTAGTTAGAATGAGACTATCACATGGAATACCCAAGGACATAGTATTGATTGCAAAAGATCTCTGAAAGCAGACAGTGACGATATACATGTTTACAGATTGACTTCACTAATGTAAACTTGCAGATCTTCTATTCCTTTAGACATAAATAATTAATTTCTAATTTAATCAAATTTTACAAATTAGGTTTGTGTGTTGTTACTGTTAAAAGCCAAGCTATTTTGTCAGATAAAATCGATTCACATATTTTTATCTGAAACAAAATCAACAACAAATTATTGTCTAAATATATTTACGTCAATTAGTTTGTGGATAATCAATTATGAGGCTTAAAGCTATTCCTCTTAGCAATAATAGTTTTTAAATAGATCTACTGATTTGTGTGGCATATCGCTTCTAGAGAGAACAAAAAATAATCTTAAAATTTGTACGAAATAAAAACTATTTTTAAACTGAACTCCCCAAATAAATAAATAAAATATGGTTCTGAGGCTTTAAAAAAATGTTGTTGTTCTTGTTGTTTTTTAATGTTGAAGAAATAATTTAGTAATAAGTATGCACTAAGGGGCCGTCCATAAATGACGTCACGCGATTTTTGCCGGTTTTTGACCCCCTCCCCCCCCCTACGTCACGCGTCGTCACAAAATCGTAGACCCCCCCTCCAAAAGTACGTCACAAAACTTTGACCCCCCCCCTTCAAAAAAAAAACACTTTATTTTCAAAAAAAGTGTTTCAAATCACTTTTTTTGTCATTTAAGTATTCATTTAATGTATTTCTACAATGTAATATTGTAACACGCGTGAAGCTAAGTAAAAGACATTAAATAAATTGTAAGCCAGTGATTCTCAAACTTTTACATATCAGACGACCGCAAAGAATTTTTTCCATTTCACCAGGTATTCTTTTGCCCGTTTGACATGATTTTCTCTGTACTGATTTGATAGCAAAATGAGGCCCTACAAAACTTAAAGCCCTATAAGATTAAGTATGAATTCAGATTGTCTTATTTATTATATTTTTAAAATAAATGTTAAGTTTCCAAGGCATTGCAAGACAGCTAATGAACAATGCAGCGGTAATGTCAAAAACCATTCGATGTGATTAACCTTCATGATTAAGCTCGTGAATATAACTGTTGATGTTACAAGAATCATTGCATTGTTGACAGACCTAGAATATATAGATACAAGTAAGACAATTCCTCCAATTGATTTCAATCTTTTAATGACAGTTTTCCTACTAAGTATATGCACATCAAAGGCATTTGATCTAAAATTATCACATTGGTATCACGTCTCATGTTTTCTAAAAAAATTATTAGGTATGCGCTGGAAGAGGAAATCGGAAAATAGCCAATACTGTACGAACCCCACATTTGTGCAGGAAAGTAGAGTGCCATCTTGTAAATACAGTAATTCCTGCAAGTTGAGGACTGAAAAA
>MUZC01000351.1:277605-312841 GCA_002072015.1 Radix auricularia | reverse complement strand
CTCCCCCCCACCACCCACCACAATGAGAGTGGGAAAAAGTATGAAGTAAAACACAATGTAGCTTTTACATGTTTTTTTCCTTTTTATCTCTTCCAGCCCTAAAACATTTTTCACCAACTGTATTTATAATTACTGATTTTACCTTCGCGGCGTAGGATTTTCTTTTCTTTTTTTTTCTACTTTCAACCCCGGACATATGATTAGCTGGTAGAGGTAAATGGTAAATACTGTAATTAAAGTGTTTTTGGTCCGAGATATGACAAGAATACTATCTAAACTGCTTTACGAAAACTCAACCAGGTATCGGAAAGCGCAGAGTGATACATTGACTGTCGTTTTATTTAAGATGACTTAGTTCTTCTAAATAGCATATGGCAGTGGCGTAACAACGGCTTGGCATTGGGGAAGTTGCCAAGGGCGCCTGCCTGCAACAGTTCAAAAGGTAGCCGCTAAATTTTTAATTTTTTAATTTTGATTTTAAAAAAGGGCGCAAAAAATTAATTAGCCAGGGGCGTCAAAAACCCAGTTACGCCTCTGGCATCTGGACTATTTGTATACGTAATAGTAATATATAGTATCGACTTATATCAACTAAATAAGAAGAGCTTATCTACCATAATGTTTCATAAAATAGTGAAAATTCCAATATCTACAAGACATGTGTTTGGTCAAAAAGACCTTCAGTGTTTATTTTATTTTTTTTTTCACTGCTTTTCATGTTCCTTGGAATTTTCATAAAAATAAATTAATTTTTAAAAAATGTAACTTTTAAGAAATGTATCACAGTACATGATGATGCGTGGCATAGCATACGTCGCTGACTTGCTCATCATAGAAAGTGCAAAGAACGGGGGGTGAGAGAGCGGACACAAACACCAGCACGACGTAATGCAAACAAGTGATAAAACCTCGAGCCATGTGCACAGCGGCTGTTGTTACCTGCCCTTCCCCTTTACTACCATCTTGCCAACCACAAACTGTGATTTTGTGACACTAGAGTTAGTCGTGTTAGCAGAAAATGGGAAAAAGTACAGGCGGATTTTTTTTTAATTTAAATTGTTCCATCTGGGAATTGAAACCAGGACTTTCCGAGTTCAAGGCGGACGTGATAGCCACTACACCACGAATCATAGGTTATTTTGTTATTTTGTGAAGGAACAACGCAAGTGAGCCAAGAAGCTTTGTTGCCACAACCCCCCTCTCCCCCTTTTAATTTCATCTCATCAAAATCCGCTTGCCCAATGTGATCTTTCAACCCCAGTGCGGGTCATTCGTCATGCTCATTTGCACATGGTCGTTTGCGTGAATTACTGATGTTTCCATTAATAATTTTGTGTTTTAATTCATGATTTATTTGAAGATTTTCGCGTATTGTTGTTGTGAAAAAATTCTTACTTATAACACCACTGGAATATATAGAGTCATCTTTAAATATTTGACTTACTTATAACACCACTGGAATATATTGAGTCATCTTTAAATATTTGACTTACTTATAACACCACTGGCATATATTGAGTCATCTTTAAATATTTGACTTACTTATAACACTACTGGCATAAATTGAGTCATCTTTAAATATTTGACTTACTTATAACCCCACTGGAATATATAGAGTCATCTTTAAATATTTGACTTACTTATAACACCACTGGCATATATTGAGTCATCTTTAAACATTTGACTTACTTATAACACAACCAGCATATATAGAGTCATCTTTAAATATTTGACTTACTTATAACACAACCAGCATATATAATATAGAGTCATCTTTAAATATTTGACTTACTTATAACACAACCAGCATATATAGAGTCATCTTTAAATATTTGACTTACTTATAACCCACTGGATTATATAGAGTCATCTTTAAATATTTGCAAACATAAATCATTATCTTGAACCAGATTCTAATTATTCACACTTAAAAACATTAGCTTATATTCAGCTCATAATTAGTTATTATTGCAATTTAAAAGTTGACTTACAAAATATTGTGTCTTAAATTAAATAGTGTTTATGTATTAATATGATTTATTTAATTGTTTTTTTATTTTAAAAAATATATTTTTCATTTTATTTTTTTGTTTTACTTTTTGTTGTTTTTGGGTTGTTGTTGTTTTTTTTTTTTTTTTTGAGGGGGGGGGGTAGGGTCTCGAAATTATTTTTTTTAATGTATGCACACATTATTTGACACTCATTACAATCTAAAATTTATTTAAAGTATTTGCAAATTAAAATTGATAGTTTTCTAACAGTTTAATAAAACATTTTAATCGTATCTTGATCCAAAGTTGTTTTTTTTAGTTTTTGTCCGTTATTTATTCTTCTATTTTTTCAGGACCGTTTTTATCGTGACGTAAATTATGTAAGAACGCCTTCCGATAACAAGAGACCAGACAGATTTATGGAGTAGACAGGCTTAACAGGTTTCTTGTAGTAATACTTGTGCCAGTCCGTTGAATTTCACCTGGCATTGAAGCGTTGTGGGAGATATTGCTTTTTTTTTTCCTCTATTAATTCTTGTAACGTCAAATAATTCAAATGAAAAATTCGAACTTTTCTGAATTGTTAAATCCTTTATATTAACTTGTGGTGTCTGAGCCCTTGCCGAAAAAACTTTGGATCGCTTTTTAACCCACTTCCTCGTAAGCTAGCGATCTGAAATTTAGCATGCAGACACGTGCCGAGGATAAAAATAATGTATAAAATTTTCAGATCGATCGAATGTACTGTAATTGAATTATAAAATTTTTAAATTATTTTATATATCTCTATGTATGATGTTAATTTTTTTTAGATAGAGTGTCGTGGTGCGTATTATGTTCAACAACATTTCCTGTCGCGCAAAACATTTTAAAAATATATGCACGATCGGTGCGCATTATATTAAACATGTTTTACGAGACATGAATAGAATTTTGTATTTTCGGTTTGTTTTGCCCTGCGTATTATAATAAACATCATTATAGTTACGTCTCGCGTATAAAAGATTTATAGTCAAAAACTTGTTTTTTATATAAATATTTTTATATTATTACATAGATTTTTTAATTATGTTTGTGCATATGAATGCTATGATGTCTAAAGGATGTTCAATAATCTTTATTTATTGATATTTTTATGTCTTTGTCATTCATCGAAAAAAACAACAACTAATATTTATCCTCATTATTTTTCTAATTTATTTAATTATGTAAATAAGAATTTCGTTTTTATCGATTTGAAATGGTTATCATACTAAAATACCCGATGAATGGAAGAATACAACAAGTTAATTATGCCAAGAACGTTAATTGCCATCAAATTGATATAAACTTAGAAAAATTGCTGAGCCCTTTATTTAATAAAGCTGGAGTTAGCTCCCCTGAACTTTATCGCATATTCATTGGTAACAGCAAGGTTTTCGATGACACTTCCGGTGATTTAAGGAGCACCTTCCGGTTTTCAGAAATCTGTTCACACACGCGCAAGCCCACACATGCATATACAGAAAAGATTGCAAAACTTGTTTGTTGAAGAATGTGTAAAACGTCAAGACGCTCCTTCTACACAGAAGATTATTGCGTCCTACGCTTATCTGTGGTTTGTGCCTAGTCCTGCGTTATTATTACAGTTTTAAATGTTGATAAAGTGTTTGTTTTCCTTGTTTCTTCAGGCAACCCATTCCACGCCCGAATTCCGGACATTCTACAGAGATCATTAGAGCCAGCTCCTCATTGTAATATTTCATTGTGTGACGTCATTATTGGAGCACGATGTAAAAAATAAAAAGGAATGCACGTCTGTTTGTTATTTATACATTACTACACTATTCATTCCATCCGCTAAAACTTTGGCATGTTGCCATAGTACACTACTGCAAAGTTTTTCTGGTAAAACATTTTGTTCTTCAAATTTACCACTCAATGGAAACCACAAGTCGAAATTTTTTGCAATTTCTGTAAAATCATGATGGAGTACCACTTTTGGCTACTAAAGTTGAACTCAAAGCGACCCGAAAAAAAAAATTCGACTTAGGGAGTTTCCGAATTATAGAAAATGGCGTAATAAGCGCATATTAATCAAGAAAAATGTTGCTATTTATGGGGGAGGGGGGGTAGCCATACCGACGACAAGGCTTGACAGGAGGGAGAGGCGATGTCTGATGTTTCTTATAAAATGTAGCCAACCTTAGCTTTGACATACAGACACCACTGAGACAGCGCCCCCCCCCCCGCCCTAAAACACACACTTAACCCTCTCCACAGTCGGATTGGGGGAGTTAAAATTTTCTTTTTAAAAAGAATCCCATCATGCAGCAAATGGACGTAGAGTAGTCACCCTTCTTCCAGCCTTTCCTTTTTCTTGTCTTTGTCTTATTTGGTCTCAAGCTGGACGTTTAATTGCAAAAGTGGTTTCATCCCTTGGGGAATCATTAAGATTATAATTTACGCCCGTTTACTTGGCTCTACGGAGCACGTGTTGAGGAAACGTCTCCCCAGAATAATAATCCATACGTCTTGGAAAATTCAACTAACGGTGTTTTGAAGCCATATATACTTAAGGACATCTATAATACATTAGTCTTATGGAATTAGGCCGGGACCTGACAATTAATTCAATTTAGGGAGGATTTTTGACTTAAGGAAGTTTGACTTTGCGGGATCTGACTTAATAAGAGATTTCGTCAAACTAAATGAAAGGGAACTCATATATCGAGTTCACACGCACATACTACAAAATTGCATAATTGGGGATTTTCGACTCAGGTAAGTGTAAAACATCGAGAATTGTCAAAAATCGACTTCTATTTTTTTCCACGCATGTGGTACTTTCCCCTATACTCCGTATACGAAACAGTAAACTGCTAATCCCATTGGTAACTTTGGCGTTGACTTAAGGTTGTTTTTTTTTTTGTTTTTTTAAGTTTACTTTTTACGAACTCGGTGTAAATATTACATACATTTATTTAAATAGCTTTATTTTCTAACACCTTGAACACACAGAATATAAATTAGTGAGTTTGTTTAGCACGGAGCTATTATGGCATATTTCATTTCAGGAATTTTGATTATAACTTAAGCTCAGAAAAGTTCATTGTATCTGATAAAGTAGTCTATAATGTTTTCCCCACTTTGATTCACAAAGAAAAAATAAAGAATTGAATGTAACTGAAACTAATATAAAGCACATCGGATGTTACATCAATAAAATGTAATAAAAATATTTTTAAAAAAGTTTTTAAGATACCACGTTTTGTGAACTAAAAAGAAGAAAATAAATTTTTTCTTGGGCTATGTTGGAACTTCCCTTCCCCTGGGCTGAGCCAGAACTGTTTTGTTGGATGCACATTGTGGACATTTTGTACATACACACTCTTACACACCAAAATATTTTCGAACTGAAAACGTCGGGCGCATTCGGCTGAAATTTGGTCTATTAATGCTATTACATTAAACTTTTCAGTTTCGAATTCCTCCACAGTCTATATATGATACGCCCCACGTTTTCAGTTCGAAAATATTTTGGTGTGTAAGAGTGTGTATGTACAAAATGTCCACAATGTGCATCCAACAAAACAGTTCTGGCTCAGCCCAGGGGAAGGGAAGTTCCAACATAGCCCAAGAAAAAATTTATTTTCTTCTTTTTAGTTCACAAAACGTGGTATCTTAAAAACTTTTTTTTAAATATTTTTATTTTATACTTTTTAGTTCAAATTTAATGTCTTTAAGACATGGGAAATAACTAAAAAAATGAAAATTCCCTGGTTATGTTACTTCCCTTGAAATTTTCATGTTAATGACGTCATACATCTTTATTTTTAGTATAATTACTATAATTAAGTAGAATTGAGTACTATAATTAATGAAATATTAAATTGTCATGTGAATCAAGTATGCATGCAAAATTTCATCAAAATTGGATGAGCAGAAGTGGTTCAAAAAAGGAATTCAATTTTTGCCCCGGAAAGACAGACAAGAAAGCAAACTAAGAAAAACGCGGTAAAAAGATTAATTGTAACAGAAAGGAATGTAAATATATTTTTTTTCAGTATTATAGCGAAGAAAAAAAAATTAATACATGAAACCATTTGCTAATTTATTGTTACATTTCTAATTCTAATACAAAAGAAAATTTCTTAGAAAATCAATCTTCACGCAAAGTGTTTCATGATTAAACAAAATGCTCTATAGAAACAACTCACCGTTCCCGTCCAGTCATCCTAAGGACAGCAACAAATCCCTTGTGTTTGGGTCATCCGTCTTTTCATTCTAATCTCATTCACCTGTACACATTAAAGTGCTTCAGGTGGCCCAGGCGGTGTCTGACGTCACAAGGTGAGTGGAGACACGAAAACAGTGCTACATTATTTAAACTCACCTTGTCTGGGGCGGACCTCTCATGGCAACGATCGATAACTCTCTCTTGTGTGTGACGTGTCCAGTTGGGGGGGGGGGTGTCTCCTTGAATGCCATCAGACAGATACACTTTCCCTGATCACGTATGCTCAGTGCCAGTCAACAAAATATGGTTTCTCACTCTTTAAAATGATATTTGACATTGATTTCCCATTGATTGTTAAGCTTAAGTTTGATTTACCGGTTTGAAAGGCCTGAGGACGTACAGACCTCATCAACAACAATACATGTCTGCGTCAAGCGTCTTAGTAGTGATAATAATAGGATGAGAATGGTGTTCGTTAACAACAACAGAAGTTATAATAATTTGTCGATAACACTTTGGGCCAAGCGTAAGGACTTAATCTTGTTTTGTATGTTATTGTTATTAAAAAAACTGTTGTTTTTTTTTTTCAAAGTAAAGGCAATAAAAGAGAACTAACTTTTGGTAAATAAACCACATCTTACACTTTGTATTATTATCATTACTGTTATTTCCGTGAAAATATCTGCTTCTGTGTTGCACTTCCAGTTCTTAATTGTTTGTGATTTACTTGGAACAAAGCTATAATAATTAGTTAGCCATTGTTTAAAAAGAAAGGCAAGAACAAACAATTACTAGGAAATAATCTTTAAAGATATGTAACTTAAAATAAAGTTATTGGTTTTTTTAAATAAATATATGATAAGACTTCCATTTTTACAGGTGTGTGTTGTATTAAGTCCCAACTGTGAGAATATTTGTTTTTTTTTATTCATCTCTACATTTACATTTTGTTACAAACGTTTCATTCAGTAACAACACAGACTCAACTCACCTTGTATGTACTGTAAACAGAGATTAACAATCACAGTACTTGTTAAGAATGTACTAGAATGACTTCTTAAATAAATAAGATGATGCTCAAAGTATTTGTAATTTTATCATTATCAATATTTAATTTCTCTTTCTGTCTCATTTTTCTCTCACTCTATCTCATTTTCTGTCAGTTTCTTTCTTTTTAACTCTCTCATTTTCTCTCTCCATAAATACTTTCACTCTAAACAAGTAATTCTACTACACGTCGTTTTCGCTGTGCTATATCAATGGAGAAAGGCGAGGACTTTGAATAAAGTTTTTAAGTAGAGTCATTAATTTCATGTGCAAAAATCAATGAATAACCAGTCTGGCATTTCTTAAGGTGACCCAAACTAATGGCCTCAGACATCTTTTACCGCATACTAACCATTAGGCAAATGAAAGATAATATTTAATGTTTTACGGACCCACATAAAAAATGTCATTTTTTTTCAAACATTGATCTCGGCAGAATTTAAAATAAATCACAATGGCGAAGTGTCAAAAAGGATCCTTTTTTGTATTAGCTTAATATGTATATTCTTGTCGTAGCTAATTGTATATTCTTGTAGTAGTTAAAAGAGTATTCTGATTTCTTGCGTACCTAACTAAAAAAAAAATAATTTAACGATTTGTGTAGGACCATATGCAAGCCAGCATTTCTTTCTTTGATTATTCATAAATATTGTAAACACGTCACAATTAAAAATAGTTGATTTTATAATTGATCTGAAGAAATTGATGGGAACGTTAATTAGCACTGTTATCGATTAATTTAAATTTAATCGTTAAATTTTCAAAAATTACCGAAAAATTAATCAATAATTTTGATTAAAGCTAAATATAAGATAAATGACGTCATTAAACTGAAAATTTAAAGGGAAGTAACAAAAATGGGAAATAGACTTTTTTACTTAAATGAAAGTAGTTTAATATAATGTCAATGAATTTTTAAAAAGTGTTGTTAATTGAGTAAAAACAATGTTTAACTTTTTGTATCATTTTCCTTATAAAAACAGTTTACACTTTAAAATAATTTTAATCGATAAATTTTTTTACCGATTAATCGAGAAATTAATCGTTAATTTTCGCAACCCTATAGTTCACTAATTCCCTCCGTTATGATCTAATCATAGACATCTTTTAACATTTTTTTCTTACCCTTTTCTTACTTTTAAAAGAAAATATTTTTCAGAGATTTTTTTTTTGTAATTTTTTTAGCTTTGCTGATAGTAATATGAAGACATATTTTTATGAAAGGTGAAATGTCTAATATTGAATTGCAGCCGCCGCAAAAATTACCATACACTATTTTAGTAATTTTGAATAACGTCAAATTTATTTCGTCTCAGTTAGAACCCAACACTGAAAATAAAGCGAGACCTTATCGATTGCAATTTGCCTAATTGAACAAAATCACTTGGTTATATTATACGCACTTTATAAAAATGTTCCTCGGCGATACCCGGAGACTCATTCACGTTACAACAAAGGCCGGCATCAACGTCTCATTTAGCCAAGAAAGCCAGAGATGGCTAAACCAAAAACACCGAGAATTGTTGACGAGGTCTACCATTGTGAATGCCGAGAACGGCCCGAGCTTGCAGGTACCTGCGAAGTCTCGACACCGTCAGTCTCTGTAGCGCCAATCACCATCGATCGATCTAAACGGATAATCGATAGCCACGGAGCTCGGTCCAGCATGCTTCATCAGAACGGCTCATTCATTTTTATTTTTGTTGTTTGTCAAGTACTTGTTCGCCGATGATTTTCCTCTTATTCTCCATTTGACGTGGATGTCTTGATGTGGCGCCTGAATTGATTTCATTCAAGGGGCTTTCTAACTTCTATTTTTAGTTTATGGTTGGAGATTTTAGGAGTGCCTATGTGCCGAATTTTTAACTCTTCTATTACTTTTTTTACCTGGAAACGTAAAAAATTGTTTTTTATGTTTTTTGCTATTTGTAAATTGGGGGGGGGGGGGGGGCAATTTGTAACATCAATGAAATTATTGTGAATATTAAATTTTACTTTCAGCAAAACGCTTGAAAACACAATATATGCGGTAAGTATACGATGACATATCATGGATCTCATCGCCGTTGACACATATTTTTACCTTTACTTTTCTGACTGGCACGGTTCTTAACTTTTATTTCTTACATTTCGTCTACTCTGACCATTCCCCAATCTCTTACTCTTCATGGGAGTCAATTTTAAAAATATATTTTGAAACAAATAACATTCATGTGTTGGTTGGTTGGTTGGTTGGTTGGTTGGTTGGTTGGTTGGTTGGCTATTTTTCTTTAATACGTCAGAAAGTAACATTCATGTGTTGGTTGGTTGGCTGTTTTTCTTTAATTCGTCAGAAAGTAACACATTAAAAATAATTGTTTAAATCTTAAATCAGAAAAAATGGAATAGTGCAAAAGGAGTGGGGGGTGGAGGTGGTTCACGTTATGAATAAAAGACAAAATAGTTGCACATAATTCCATTTAAAATGATTTATAAAGTCACTGTTAACGTAAATAATGAATTAAAAAATTTGAGTCAACAAACTCATTCGTGTCCTACATTTCCCAAAAGTAGTAGTTGTTGTTTTTTAATTTCAATTGATGTAAACGTCCACCTGTAGCTCTTGAATCCTTAACATTTCTTAGCCACAGTCCGGCAAAGACCAGTTCAATGAAATTAGGTGTCCAGGGTAAACAATTATTTCCAAAATTTCTGTAGATTCCTTGTACATTTTCACAAAAACTGTGAACTAGAAGTGGTCATTACAAATCAAGGTCCCTGGTGTCTTATTCGTGTAAATATAATGCAATCAAATCTAATGTATCTTTCCCACCGGATTCTCATAAATGAAAGGTAAAAGTTTTAAAATACTTAAGATATAAATGTTGTAGTTTTTTTCTCTTTAATTCAGTTGAATTGAATTACAGTTAAACTTTTGCAAAAAAAAAATAAAATAAAAAATAAAAATATAAAAAATAATTTAAAAAATTTTTTTTTAAAAATCTATTTTGCCACTTTTAAATTATTTTTTTTTTTACATTTTTTTAAAAAATAATATTATTTGAATATCCGTTTGTGTTCTTGTAAGGTCAACATAATGCGAGTGAGACTGCCATCAGGCTTATAGATTAGTAAATGGATAACATGTAAACAGGGCAAGAGTGAGCCTAACTGCACGTAACAAAACAGAGAACGTTTCGGAACAGAGTCTTCCACAACGAACACATGGTACACAAATAAAACGAAGCTAAAGAAATAAAAAAATAAAAACTAACCTGCGGTGAAATCCAAAGAGAGCCAAAGAGAGCAAATCACTCTTACCCTGTTTAAATGTTATCTATCTTCTAAGATAAGCAAGGACAGCAAGGACAGGATTTCAGGCCATAAAATCAGAATAGGACAGCAAGGACCATTGACCAAAGTTCTTTAATGTTTAAAGTAGTCTCCCAATCATAAGTGGGGTCAACATATTGGAATAGACTGTTTGAATTTTACCTCGACCCTGCCTTAAGAATTCAAAAGTGGAACTATTTACAAGCGTAATCACGTCACACACCGCTAATGCTACTTTCTTATTTGTTTCTTCTTGCTATTATTTCTAATCTATTGCAGAATTTTAAAATCATGGGACAAAAGTTCCTATTCATACTTACTGTTGTAATATTTCAACATCGAGGGTTTTGAAAAATAAATTTTACAGACATTATTTCTGTCGTATCAGCATTGAGCTAGCAGCACAATCCTTGGCATGACGTGGCTATATTGTAGAGTACCTCGGCTCGGGTAACCTCGGTACTCGCGGGACTATTACCTGCTTTCACTCAATTCTCATTTCCTGGTTAAACTGTCTTCTCGTACTCAAACACCAAACTCCAAGACTGCATGAACACGAATTATTTCACTTTAAAAAAAATTCATTTCTCTTACCTATAACTGTCGTAGGTTCAATCTACTATTTACACTCTCACTCCTACCATCTAAAATATGCTGTCCACCATCTACCATCTAAAATCTGCTGTCCACCATCTAAAATCTGCTGCCCGGTACCGTTTGCTTTACGGACAGATTCCGGTCTGCGTCCCGTGGATTGGGGACCACTGCTCTTGCTCAAAGGTTCCCAAACATTTTCGGTTGGTGGCGCCTCTGATTACAATTTAAAAATACTACTCTTCTTCTGGTAAAAACTAGTAATGATAATTAAACAACCCGTAAAAAGAAAAAGTTTTGACCCTAAATCACTTTTATATGAGACATAAGTAAAAGTATTGATTATGTTCAATGTTAGCGCGCACCGCACGACAGACAAGCATAAACATTTACAGATCGGGGAAATATAAAGGCACCTCAGATTACAATAAAAACTACTCTTCGTCTGCTAAAAACTAGTAACTAGACAACCCGTAAAAACATAGTTTTTGATAAATTCCTTATATATTAGACATAACTAAAAGTATTGATTATGTTCAATATAATACGCACCGCGTAACAGACTAGCATAAACATTTACATGATACATATATATAATCTAAAAATTCATAATTTAATTACGGTACATTCTGTCGATCTGAAATTTTGATAGATTGCATTGTTATGTATCAAAAGTCTATGTGCAAAATTTCACCTCGATGGGATCAAAGTAAGTGGCTCATTGTTTACTTTTTTTTTCCGCGGAACTACGGAAGAGAGACAGACATAGAGAGAGACAAAACGATAAGAAAGTTAAGTTAAAATAAGGGGTTTAAAAACAACCTGTAAAAACAGTTGGTTTTTTTACGGGTTAATCCCTTATAAATTAGACGTAACTAAAAGTATTGATTTTGTTCAGTATAATATGCACCGTGCGAAAGACCCCTGTGACTATGAGGGCTGGAGAGAACATCCAGTGATCCGTGGAGGTCAACTATAGCAGACAGCTACACATGCTACATAGAGATAAACTAAAAATTCATTAATTTAATTACGACACACTCGATCGATTTAATCCAATGCATTGTTAGGTGAAACAAGTCCATTTGCTAAAATTACAGCTCGATAGGATCACGATGCAATACTTGACATTTAATAAAAAACCTAATGATGTAATTTGTGAGTTTATCGTTACGTGTACAGCGATGGGCCATATCCTACAAATTTACAGGTAAAACAATAGTTTACTTAAGCTAAACACTTATTCACTTTGAACGTTGGCTACAGAAGTAGATTAAACTAAATAAAGCATTCCTGAAAACGTTTAGCTTTTTTTTTGAGTTGCATATGATATGTTTATTTCTCTGTAGTGTGAAATTCTATTTTTAAAATAATTTTTTTTTTCATTGTTTCACATGCGTTCAGTGACAAACGGTTGATTTTCTTAAATTTATTTATTTTTGTTTGGTTTTGTTTTGTTTTGTTCTTTTTTTAATGTGGCAGATAATTTCTTTATTTTGTAGAAACAAAAATAAAGTGGGTATATGTGACTTATTTGGGCCGCTTTCACACTTGTAGGCGTGTATGACTGACACATTCCGGCTCACATTAAAACAAATAAGTCCTCTATAACATAATAAACTTTAATCCAATACTAGAACTTATGTACACTTTTTACATCGATGAAATCAGTTGAGCTTCTCGCTCGTCTTCATCTTATACACTTTCAACACTCTAAGCCAGCGGTTCTTAACCGGTGCTCCGCGGAGCACTGGTGCTCAGCGAGGTAGTTGCAAGTGCTCCGCGAAAGTTTGAAACTCAAAATTTAATGTTCACTCACTTACTCTATCTGATTGAGCTGAACAAATGCTTATAATAGGAAGTCCAAACGGGGGAAAATCGGCCTTTTTGCCTATTTGTACTGTTTTCTTATATCAATTGAAAGCTTGGCTTTTAACCTAATTTTTGTTGTAACATCAAATCGGTGTGCAAATTTCACTCAGAGCGCCGCCGTTGAGAACAACGCTACCCACAATTGCATTTGACTAACACAAATATTGTGTCTGGTACAAACGGTAGAATTAAAAGAAGAAAAATTAATTGACAATATTCTGAAGTTTTGGATTTATATGCCTTTATGAGGAAGAATATCACATTCCACAATGTATTGTATGTGGAGAAAAATTATCCAACAGCGCCATGGTTCCTACCCAGTTGAAACGTCACTTTTCTACAAAAGACGCCAACCTTGCTACAGAAACTAAAGATTATCTCAAACGATTGTTAGATACGCAAGCTAAACAAGTAAAATATTTTGAAAAACTGTGAAAATTTCCGATAAGTTACAATTGGCGTCATGGATCTATAAGGTTGCTGAAATTATTGCTGTTCAGTTAAAACCACATACTATAGCAGAGTCTTTAACTATACCTGCATGATATAAAATGGCTAAAATTATGTTTGGCGATGAAGCAGCAAAGGAAATAATGAAAATTCCTCGTTCAAATGATACAATAAAAATATAATTTAAATTATGTCGGATGTTATCGAGAAAACTGTTGCCGATAAGCTTTCCAAACGGCATTTTGCTATGCAAATTGACGAGTCCACTGACAAAAGTGGAAAAGCTCATATACTAGGGTTAGTTCGTTTCATTCATGAAAACGAAATAGTGAATCAATTTCTATTATGTCTTGAGCTTACCGAACATTCGACAGGACAAGATGTCTTTTATTCTTTTTCTTCCTATTTCGAACAATTCAAAATATCATTGGAGTTGTGTGTGGGAATTTTTACGCACGATGCTCCATCAATGGTAGGCTCATTAAAAGGGTTTGTGACTCTCGCCAAGAAAGGAAATGCCAATATTATATCTACTCACTGTTTTTGCGCAGAGAATCTCTGGTCTCCAAAACATTACCAGTAGCATTAAAACCTGTGCTAGACAAAGTTGTAAATATGGTAAACTTCATAAAAACGAGACCTTTGAAAATACGCGTCTTTAAAAATCTTTGCATCTCTATGGAAGCCAAGTATGAATCTTTGCTTTGGCATTCATAAGTGAGATGGTTATCCAGGGGAAAAGTGTTACGTCGTTTCTTAGAACTGAAGGATGCATTGATGACCTTTTTCCAAAATGAAAGCATGGATGATTTTGTGGAATATCTTCAAAATGACATTTGGTGTGCTAAATTTGCATATTTAGCTGATATTTTTGATTATTTAAATTGTGTTAATAATACTTAATACCAGCTTTCAAGGTTGAAAAGAAAAATTTTTTAACATCGACCAACAAATTAACAGCCTTTCGGAAAAAGTTTTTTTTTGGAAAAAATAGTTTGTTGGAGAAAAAGAAAGTAGATATCTTTCCTTCTCTTAATGATAACACTACCGACGAAATTATTTCAGCAGTAACAGAGCATTGCATTTAACTTTATTAGAAGAAAAGATTGAATTTTATTTTCCATCAATAAACGTAGAAACATATGACTGGATACGTAATCCCTTTGACACGGTTGATGCATCAAATAGTATGTTGTCATACCAAGAAGAAGAAGAATTAATCAACCTATCATCGGATCGTACACTTAAAATAAAATTTTTCGAAATGGTTCTGGAGGAATTTTGGATCTTTGTGCAAGAAGAATACTCAGCTCTCTCCATGAAGGCACTTAAATCTTATTGCAATTTTCAACATCATTTTTGTGTGAACTCGGTTTCTCGATAGTCACCAACATAAAAACTAACAAACGAGCAACACTTACTAATTTGGATAAAGAATTGAGGGTAGTTATTTCTAAAATTAGGCCTAATATCACTGAAATTTGTAAAAACCGTCAAGCTCAGGTTTCACATTAAATATTTTTTTTATTTTTCTGAATTAAATTTTGCTCAATGTTTTTTTTTTTCTTATTAAATGTATGGTTATTAAAAATTTGTTTGTCATGTTAAAATTTTTAAATGTTATGTTATAATGTTTTATTTTCAATAAAAGTCACACGTATGTGTATTTGTTTGTTTTATTTACTTCTTGATTTTGGTGCTCCCCAAATTTTTGTCATGATCAAAAGTGCTCCCCGACTTCAAAAAGGTTAAGAACCACTGCTCTAAGCATTCTGGGATTCATCCATCACGTGATCTCTCTCTACCAATCATATATCAAATACTATTATGTGACAGTATATGGAATATAATTTACAACATGTGATTTCTTATTTGTAATAGGGACTCTAAATACAAATTTCATTCCTGTATAAAATTTTACCAATTCCATAAAGCCATAAATTGAAATCGTAATATGTAGACACGATTATACAACATTTCAAATATTCTTTCCATATTAAAAGAACTATTAATACGTTTAAAAAATGATGTTATTTTTGGTCCAGTATGTTATAAGAAGTCTTTATTTTAAGCCAAAAGATTTCTCTGACCTTTACGGTGCGCACATTTTCTTGAACTCTCTTTCATACGACTGCTTTACTTACTTTCCAGTATTTTTGAAAGAAAATTTCATATATAACAGTTATAATTTAGTTTATTGGCGCTATATATTATGCAGCTTTTGCCTTTTTGAGGGGTGGGGGGTAGTGTCATATGTTCTTTATCTCATAAACACAGTTACAATAGTGTATTACTTTAAATTGTGTTATGCTGCAACTTATCACTTACTTCACATTTTTGTACGTATTTCTTTGTAGGCTATTTTATTTAATTAATTAAAATTATTTGTGTTCGTTCCTGATGTTAATGTTCAGCAAAGAAATATTTGACATGATAAATTTAATTTTTAAGTTTTCAGGCTAATTCTAATACAATTTTATTTTAATTTAAGGAAAATAGTAGTATTGTTACACACACAAACACAAACACACACACACACACACACACACACACANATATATTAGGGCTGCGGAAATTACCGATTAATTTCTCGATTAATCGGTAAATTATTTTATCGATTAAAATTATTTTAATCGATAAAATAGTTATTAAAAATACATTTTGTTTTTTTAAATGTTCGATTTATTAATAATTTTTGTAATAATTTTTATTATTTTATATTTTATTACGTATAAACTTTTCCGTTAACTAGACTATATGCAGTAGGTGTAAACTTTAAAATAACTTTTTGAAAAGGACAATGATTTTTACCCAAAAAAAATTGTTTTTAATTATTGAACTATAACTAAATTTAAATTTATTTACATTATATTGAACTACTTCTCCTAACAATATTATATCTTTTTATATTAAATGAAATTAAATACTTAGGTTATGGGCGTTTTAAAAAATGCAATAAAAGGGCACAAAATGTAAAGGAAAACAACCAAGTGAAAAAAGTGATTATGAGGTCTTAGAAGAAAAATAATAACTTTTGAACAACTTGGGATAAAAAGATTATCTTTATCTTTTTGTTAATCATCAAAAAATTTCTAAATGGCTGTATTACTTTTATATTTTAAAACTAATTGGAAATTTTCATTCAAGTGCCTAAACTTTAATACGTTATTTAACTTATTTTCATTGCTAACTATGTTTAAAAAATAACTTAATAAAAATATCAATTGCCTGTTTTTATTACTTCCCTTGAAATTTTCCGTTTAATGACGTTATACATCTTTATTTCTAGCTTTAACAAAATTATCGTTTAATTAATCGGTAATTTAAAGTGAAATCTGATCGAACCCAGAGCTGGAGACGGATTTGCCAGAGCCGGAGCAATTATAAATATCTCTGTTTGTCTCCACCACTACCATAAATAGTGTTACAGTAAACATGTGTGAATGTTATAGCAAAAAAAAAAAAGGAAGTATTTTTTATTCTTTTGTTTTGGATGATCTATTTGTTTTATATGGAAAGTGTGATGGGGCGGACTTATTTTGGGGGAGACATTATTTTACGGGGTAAGGAAGGATTTATTTTAATCGGGAGTAAAATATTTTATACCCGGAGAGTTTGTTCTAAAATAGATTCTCCCGGGGGAGACTCTGTATGGGGGAGGATTTATTTTGCAACACCGGTGTTGCAAAATAAATCCTCCCCCATACAGGGTCTCCCCCCGCCCTCGGAGATTTTCTAATTATGAAAACAAGCATGTTTCAAATATCTTTTTTTGAATTTTAAATATGTATTTACAGTCTGCAATCTATTTAATATCGTAACTAGAGGTGTACCGGAAACATATTTTTAAAATCCGACCGGAGCCGGATTTGGACAGTTTAATGAAGTGAAATCCGGCCGTGTCCGAAACCTGTTCAGATTTGTAAAAATGGCTTGATTCCAGATTTGCCGGAGCCATTAATGGCTCTATGGCCAACCGGATTTGGCCGAATTATTTGAAGTGAAATTCTGCCGAAGCCAGAGCTAGATTTTTAAAAATAACCGAATTCCAGATTTTCCGGAAGCGAAATTCGGTACATTCCTAATCATAAATAGGGCTGTCAATATTGTTGAAAAATTGAGCAGGTACTAGCCCAAAACGCCGAATAATTTAAGCGGAAGTTACGGTACATCGAATACAACCTAGCCACCACCCATTCACCTCAGCTCACACTTTATCTAACAGCATTCTTCAAAAAACATTATATTGTGCTCTACAAACTTTTATTCATTCTGTAAATTTATCCATGTCAGCAATGACGTAACGTTAAGTCAGGTCATAGGGCCCGGCAGCTTGAATGTTAATGTCCGCTAGGTGGCGGTCAATGTTCCCTCTAAGGTTATTGTTCAATTGCAAATTTTTAAAAAATGTCTTCAGCAAAGTTGTACAGCATCCTTTTTTTGTACAAAACTACACAATTAGCTGCGCGGTTGTTCTAAACCACTGCGTGGCGTCGGCCTGAGAACTGCGTGGCCGCGCAACCACGCAGCTTAAACTTAAAGGGAACATTGGTGGGGGTAGTAACGTTAAATTGATAAACTTTATATACTGACAACTTTGAACGTCTTAAAATAAGTTTTTTCTTAAAGGTCTACCCAAGAGACGCCAGGGAGAGGGCTCGAGCTTGTTAATTGTTTTCTTAATTAGAACAACAGGCGCGTCAACACCTGTGGGTGGGTGGTACCAGTTATTACATCAACACCTGTGGGTGGGTGGTGCCAGTTATTACATCAACACCTGTGGGTGGGTGGTGCCAGTTATTACATCACACACACCTGTGGGTGGGTGGTGCCAGTTATTACATCACAAACCCTTGTGGGTGGGTGGTGCCAGTTATTACATCACAAACACCTGTGGGTGGGTGGTGCCAGTTATTACATCACAAACACCTGTGGGTGGGTGGTACCGCTTATTAAATCACAAACACCTGTGGGTGGGTGGTACCAGTTATTACATCACAAACACCTGTGGGTGGGTGGTGCCAGTTATTACATCAACACCTGTGGGTGGGTGGTGCCAGTTATTACATCAACACCTGTGGGTGGGTGGTATTAGTTCTTACATCACAAACACCTGTGGGTGGGTGGTACCAGTTATTACATCACAAACCATTTACAAACCAAACCTTTTATTTTTAAAAAAAAAATTAGAGAAGCCCAAATTATTATTTTTTTTAACTCATATATTTTTGTTATTACAGTAAATATCTTTGGAACACCTAAAATATACTTTTAGAAACATTTAGATTTCAGATGAAACACGGCCGTAGAAATCGTAGCTAAAATTTAAAAACCTAGACACTTTCGAAAACTCGAAATAAAGAAAACAGATAAAACTAAACTCCTAGACCCTTACTCAGCTGACCATAGATTAGACGTCGTATTTAATCATGAACGTATTTTAGATACACCCCTCTAACGAAATTGTTTTCAGACTACCGCCAGACAATGCAGAGAAACTGGTGTTCTTGAAGTTTAATCTGCCATTAATTAATTTCAGGTACTGAGGCTTCATGTGAATGTGACAATAAACAGTATCTTTAATTTTGTGTAATGCTGTCATAACTCTCGTATTTTAAGAACTTAGTTTTTAATTTCTCTAAATGTTGTTTGTCAAATTGTTTTAATTTTTTATTTGATTTTAAGCGTTTTTTAAAATTTAGGTTCAAATTAATTTGGTGGAATTAAATTCATTCATTTTGTTTATCTTTTTAAACTGCAATATGCATTGTTCTTGAATTACTTATTCTTGTGATTAAAATCCCTTCTTGTTATGGGGGACACCGTACTGACACCTTGGTATACTCCCTTTTTTGGCCAAGTGTTGACCAAATCCGACTTCGAATCCGACGGATTTATATTTGCCAAAACCGAATCCGACGGATGCGGATTTTCATCAGCAACGTCCCATCCCTATTATTATGGTAACATGGAGATAACACGACATATATTAATTAAATAAACATTCATATCATACTAACTACATAAATGACAGTACATAATACATCTGCTGCGTTAATCATTAAAAGAAATTTTTCATCAATTTTCAAAATAAAGTTTGAAAAGATATGTTTTAAATGCAGTCTTGAAGGTCTTAGCAGTTGAAATACTACGGATGTGTAATGGAAGAGAATTCCATTGTTTGGCTGCACAAAAAGAAAATGACCTTTCGCCAATTATTTTAGTTCTTGTCTTAGGAACACAGAGAATGCGTGTATCTGCATAAGGGCGCATCTAACGGTGCATCTATTTAACAGTGCATCTATTTAACGGTCCATCTATTTAACGGTCCATCTATTTAACGGTGCATCTATTTAACGGTGCATCTATTCAACAGTACATCTTTTGATTCTTTTCACTAGCTGTCATGTTTTTGTTCAAAGAACAATCTGTAGCAGTAGTATCGACTCCTCAATTGTCGTTAATCTGAAAAGAAATATTTGTAATTTAAAGCTACAATACTTTTAAACTAATACACAAAAGGGTAAGTTAAAGATGGTGAATATTATCTCTCTTAGGCCAATCTTAACAAATCATAGTCCTGACTCTAACGCTATTCCTAGCCCATACTGGCTTAACACTAATCCCTATCATAACCCTAACCTAAACACATGCTGCCCTAACAAAAGTCCCGACCACAACACTTACCCTAACCCTAACTAACACATGTAGTCCTAACACTTATCGCAACCTAAATTCCTTACCCCAATCTTAACACATGATGCGTAATGCTAATCCTAATCCTCACCCAAATCCGTAAAAATAAGAGGACTGACCAACCCGATTTCTCACTGACCGAGAAAGAACATGTCACATGTTTTGTTAGACACAATTCTAATATCTTCGGATAATAAATAATGTATTCAATTAATAAACACCATAATACACCCATCAACTCATATCCTTTTGATGATACCACATTAAAGATATTTGAGATCACCTCTGAAACTATTTATCCATGCCCTGATGGCCCCCTCCTGAACGTTCCATTCAGATGACAACTCATCTATTCGTTCATAGGATAAAGGACCATCTTTATGGAGAATGTTCATCAGATGCATTAGATGATCTGCATACAAATTAAAAGAGTGATTTTTTAAAAAAATAAATAATAAAAATTGAGAAAATGGGTACAGTAGTTTCATGGATGATATTAATCAAAGACAACAAAAGTATATTTTAACAAAAATAATATCTGTTACATCAGGGACAGAAAGGTTTTACTGCTGCTGTCGTCTGCTGTTGCAGATTGTATCCTTCAATGTTTGTTTTACGTAAAATGTGCACTGAGAAATGGTGCGCACCAGAACGGGAGGGTTTATTTAGACGTTCATAATGATGCGGAAGTCAAGAGGCTCTTCTCGCAAGTGAGGAGAAAGACGAGGTTTATTTCTTGGGGCTTTCGGGGCCTAGAACCCAGAGTGAACTACAGCAACTACAGATTTCTTCACGGACTAATTGGACGCTGTCCCAGAGTGAACAGCAACTACAGAATTCTTCACGGACTAATTGGACGCTGTCGATTTCCGAGGTAAACCATAGGCAAATATTTATGTTGTTCTAATTTAATATTTCGGTTGTTCCAAATAATTCTCATGTTCTAAAGAATTCTGTTGTTGAAAAAATACAGCTGTAATTAGTATCTTGTGGTTGTTTTGCTATTGACTAAGTCTGAAGTAGAGGCTCAGTGGTAGTGTTTAGTCATTGCTTGACAGTAAGGTGGTAGTAATGGCGAATATAATTTCAAGCAACAATGGCTAATATTAGTTATATCACTGTTTGGTGAATATTATTTATTGAAACATGGCCTCAATAAGTTCTAGCACAAATAGGCAACATTATTAGTAGCACCAAAGCCATCATTAGCTCTAGCACGAAAGGCGAACAATTTTAGTTGCAGCACGAAAGGAACATAAGTTGTTCCACGAACATAAATTAGTTCAAGCACTAATGGCGTACTAATTTCTAGCAACAATGGCCCTCTAGATTCTTAGGAACAATGACAATTTAATTCTAGCAACAATGGCCTACACTACTTCAAGCAACATGACCCAACTTATGCATTGCAAGAATGGTCCAAAAGTGTTTCTAGTGTGCGAGAAAAGCGTCCTTAATTTTTTTTACCAACTTTAACCACAGTGCAAGTGCAGGCGAATGATTGACATACGTTGGAATGTCATGGCTATGTGACAGCTCAGACATCTCAAAGCTAATGCTCTTTTTTTAGCTTTGGATAACACCGCAGATATGTTCTCATTTTATTCATTGGTTTTATCTCTTCCAAAAGGAAGGCTTTTTGGCCAAAACTCTCTGTGCCCTGTGACGTCTTTTCAGGCCTATACATGTCCAGTTTTTGTGACATATATATTTATCTAAAAGCCTGATAGCAGTTTCACCAATATTTTTTCAGATTAATTTCTATCCCCGTCAACGTCATGATCGGCGTAACTCAAACAAATTTACCATTTCAAGGAAAGTGCTATTTAATTTTTGACAGAAATCAAAACAGCCTTGGTGTTCTATTATACAAAACAGCCTTGGTGTTCTATTATACAAAACAGCCTTGGTGTTCTATTATACAAAACATCCTTGGTGCTCTATTATACAAAACATCCTTGGTGCTCCAATATACAAAACATCCTTGGTGCTCTAATATACAAAACATCCTTGGTGTTCTATTATACAAAACATCCTTGGTGCTCTATTATACAAAACATCCTTGGTGTTCTATTATACAAAACAGCCTTGGTGTTCTATTATACAAAACAGCCTTGGTGTTCTATTATACGGAACGGCGCAGCTGTCTGCGAGACAAATAGGCAACAGGCTGCCGAGTCCGAACCATAGGCCAGGAAGGATCGCGTACAAAACCCTCCTGAAGGGATCCCATCCATCTATTGTTGGACATGGCGACGCAAATTTCGTGCAAGAATAGATCCACAAGAGGGCACACATGGCGGTCAAGCCCTGGACTAATATGATTAGAGTGGTCATCGTCGACTACGACGGACAAGCAACAAAAAAAAAAAAAACATAACAGTTTCGATAAAGAATCTAAACCATTAAATTTATATTTGAAAATATTGTGCCAACCTAGTAATGTAGCACAATGCATTGCAATGATTAAAACAATTGTACCTGGAGACAGGTTCTCTCTTGGGCGAGCTTCGGCCTGTGAGGCGATTTCTATAACAAACCAATGACGTATGTTTAAAATTTACACAAGAAACATTAATTTGAATAAATAGAAACGAAAAAAAAACACACTCCAAATGTTATAATTTAACATGGCATGTAGATATTTATATTATTATCAAGATGATCTTAATAAGTAAGAGTTTACTGAGGATGCCTAACTGTTGAAATATTACAAGAGATCTCCATTTACGATCCAGAAAAAATTATGTGTTAATTAAACAACCAGTAAAAACAAAGTTTTTCGCTATTAATCCCTTATATTTGAGACATAACTATAAATAGTGATTATTATAATACGCACCGCACAACAGACTAGAATAAACATTACAAATCGGGAAAATATCATATTATGTTCAATATGTAGCCCACCGTGCAAAGTATGTCCTCTATAATACGCATCGCGCGACAGACTAGTATAAACGCTTGCATTCTATACAGAAATACGCAGATTTAACTCATAATTAATTACTCTAATTATAGTACATTTGATCGATCTTAAATTTTTACAGAATGTATCGCCAGGTTACAAAAGTCTATATGCAAAATTTTAGCTCGATAGCATCCCGGGAAGGGGATCATTTTTTTTAATACTTTTTTTTCCTCGGGACCATGACAGACACTAGACAGACAAGACGGTGAAGTAAATATAATATTTTTTAAACCCAGATTACAAAACGTACAAGGTGTAAATGGAGCAATTTTCAAAACAATAATGGAAGGCAAGACTTTACTTATTCCGTATCTATTGTCAATAAATTTAATCAAGAGTAGCTTACCTGACATGGGAATGACCTCCCCAAGTTGCTCTTCTTGCAAATCTGCAGAAATAAAGATTTAGGTGTTATTAAACGTTAATTAAGACAAAGAGACAGAAATGATTAGATGCAATTACTATAAATTGGTGTGTGTATATATATATATTCTTGAGGCAAGTACCCGGCTTCTCACGGGTATTAAATAAGGTTTTCTGTAGAAGCGTACACAATTACTTTTCGCAATTAGCATTAGGAGAGTGTACTTAACAACTTTCCAAAGTTTCATTCTTCTACCTACATGGAAAAACTAGAATGGGTGATTTTCAGTATTTATATAGCGTGTAGTAGTAAAAAAAACACCTACATTTGGGCCCCCGGCTCCCAGTAAATGATAATTAAAATATTTTTTCACCTGTTACCACTGCAGGCGTGTACTCCACAATTTCCTAAAATTTAATGCTTCCACCTAATCAGAAATAGGAGAATTAGTAATTTTCAATTTTATATAGCCCATCTAAGTAAAATACGTTTTTGGGCCCCCGGCCCCACATGAGTGGGGAATTTAAACGAAATCTACTTAAGAAACTTCATCATGTAATGTCACAAAATTTCGATGTCTGAATGTTGTTAATATAGCTCATTTAAGAAAAAAAAATACTGTTTGGCCCCCGGCACCCCATGAAAAAGGAAGCCATTATTGCCGGGCCAGGAGAGTCTGCTCAATAATTTCCAAACGTTTCATGTTTTTACCGACATGGTAAATTGGAGAATTAGTTATGAGTTTGTTTCTAATATAAGAAAAAAAAAATTTGGGCCCTAGGCCCCCCATGAGTGAGAAGTTCAAAATTCTTTCTCGCAATATATAGTCGGGGTAGCGTACTTAACAGCTTGCCAAATTTTCATGCTTCTACCTACACAAGAAATAGGAGAATTTGTGATTGTCAATGCTTATATAGAGCATATTGGGAAAAAAAACATTTGGGCCCCTGGACCCCAGAGAGTTATAATTGAAATCTATTTTCGCCTGTGATAATTTTGAAAATGTACTAAACAGTACCTTAAAATTTGAGGCTTCTGCCTACTCGAGAAATAGGAGAATAAGTTATTTTCAATTTTATATACCTCAAATAACGGGGGTAAAAATGTTTTTGGGCCCCCAGCCCTCATGAGTGGGAATTTATGGAACGATAACCATTATTGTCGGGAGAGTATGCTCAAGAATTTCCAAAAGTTTCATGATTTTGCCTACACGGTAAATTTGAGAATAAGTGATGAGTGAGTTTTTAATATAAGAAAAAATTACATTTGGGCCTCGGCTTCAATAAGTGGGAAATTTAAAATTATTTTTTGCAAATTATCGTTAGGAGAGTGTACTTAACAATTTCCCAAAGTTTAATTCTTCTACCTTCATGGGAAATAGTCGAATGGGGAATTTTCAGTATTTATATAGTTTATATTAGTAAAAAAAATATTTTTAAAAAAAGAACTACATTTGGGTAAATGATAATTTAAATATTATTTCAACAGTTACCACTATGGGGTTTGTATTCAGCAATTTCCGAAGAGTACATGCTTCCACCTAATCAGAAACCTGATCTATCTTGAGACGTTATTGTATTTCGTTGTCTACTTTTTGTTAATGTAACCCACTTAAGAAAAAGTACATTTGGGCCCCCGGCACCACATAAGTGAGAATTTTATTTATTCTGTTCACGATCAATGTGATAGATGCAAATTTGTTTTAACTTTCCATCCCCATAATTTTAAGGCCCACCAGGTGATTCTCAAAAATCGACCAATCCTTATGGCTGACCCTCTAACTCAGAAGGTCTTCAAAAAACTCCTCTTTTTGCTTTCCGGAGAGATAAAAGCCTCAGAAACATACTTGTAAGAAGTCACCTTCCCACAATGAAAGCACATATTGGAACAAAAGGTTGCAACCGTAACCGTTGCAATACTTGTCCACATGTGGTTGAAATTAACAAAATTTCTTTCCCTCTTGAACAATTCTTAATAAAAGATGGATTCACTTGCACCAGTCGCAACGTGATTTATGCAATTATTTGCAAGAGATGTAATAAAATTTATGTCGTCGTCTTGGAGATCGGTTTAGAGAACACCTGTACAATATAAATAAACAGGCTCAGTGTCCTGTGTCTAAACATTTTAACAGTGTTGACCACGATGGCATTTTGGATATTGTAGTTACTGGTATTCTATATGCAACCAATACCCATGATAGAGTCCACATGGAAAATAGACTCATAAAACGATTTGGTACTTATGGAATTAACCAAATCCACAATTTTACATGACTGCAACATCGTTTTCCCGTTGTGGTTTTCACTGTTACTTTAGATACTTCAACTTCCTCCTTTTTCTTATATTCTATGTCCGTGTTTATTTTTGTCTTTCATTTCTTTTCATTTTATCACATAGACTTTAATATGTTTTAATTTTAATATATATGTAAGTACATGTAATTGTTTTTGTACTGATGAAGGCATGAGCCGAAACGTCTACCATTATTTGTATTAGTTGATAATAAAGCTTTAATGTATTGTTTCCTTACACAAATAGTCTGTGTAATTTGTTTTTTTTTCATTTGAAGTTCAGTTCCTTATAATATTTTAAGTTTAAAATTTTAATATACTATCTTTGATTAAGATCCATCAATTTTCACAGAAGCTAACTCTTAAACTATTGTATAGCTCATATAAGCGAAAATTGACATTTTTCGCACCCGCCGCCCCATGAGTGTTAAATATAGAAAATAATGCTGCCAGTAATCATCAAGGGAGCGTACTAAACTGTCTCTAAAAGTTTCATAAACGTATGGCTGAGAAGTACAATACTTGAAAACTGAATGATTAAAGTTATTAGAGTATATGAGGAGAGTGATAATGAAAACTTATTGATCAAACTACCATATCACAGGAGAATGATAATGAAAGCTTATTGATAAAACTACCATATGACAGGAGAATGATAATGAAAACTTATTGATCAAACTACCATATGACAGGAGAATGATAATGAAAACTTATTGATAAAACTGCAATATCACAGGAGAATAATAATCAGCCAAGACTTATGATATCATTGTACTGTCACTGGGGAGAATGATAACACTAAGCTGCATACTGACTGATATTTCAATGTGCGTGCGGGCAGGCGTGCGTGCGGGCGGGCGTGCGTTCGGGCGTGCGTTCGGGCTTGTGGGCATGCGGGCGCGGAATCGGGAACACAAAAATACTATAAAGTCACTTTAAAAATGTAAAACACGTGTCACAAACTTAAAATGTGCAGCATAGTCTAATTAGTAATGACTTATGAGAAATAAAACTATCGTATCAGAGGAGAAAGATAATCAGTGATAAGTTAATGATAAAACTCTACCGTCTCTGGCCTCGCCTTCAGGTGCCGATGAGGCCGTGGCGTGTCTTTTGGCTGAAACAATCCAAAACTAAGCATTAGTTCAATAGCGTAGCGGAGCTTTAGATCTGATGACTACACATCAAGGTTATTACCTAGTTTTTCTCCAATAGTTCATTATATGATTTTAATATGTCCATGTAATGAGAATGAATACCTAATGGACGTGTGGAAGCCCGGTAATTAGAAATTTGGAGCAAAAGAATTTTGTGAATCGAAAATAGACTTTAAACTTCGTCAACCGAAAAGATTGTCAAACGTGATCTTATATTTTATTTCAAAAATAGACTTTTTACTACTATAGGGTTGGGACCTCCTATGTGCAGAAATACAAAGATCATGAAAAGCTTATGATAAGACAAAAATCATGATTAGCTTATGATAATACAAATATCATGATTAGCTTATGATAATACAAAGATCATGATTATCTTAGGATAATACAAAGATCATGATTAGCTTTTGATAATGATATATTTACCTCTTCTGTACAGGAATACAATGACCATGCAGATGAGGACAAAGCCAACAAGAGCACTGGCAACAGTGGCAGCGATAACTGTTGTGTTTGGGCCTTCTTCGGCTGGTGAGTGAAATACGGAAATAAAAATAAAATTAAAGCAAAGTTAGTCCCTAGGGGAAAACTCTAATAAAAAATAAAAATTAAAAAATTAAATTAAAAAAAGAAAGAAACACGCAAATTAGGAAGAAACAAAAAATGACGTCTCTTTATTAAGTAAAATTTAAAAAAGGAAAACTTCCTAATGAAAAAAGGAGTCAGTTTCTACGTTAAAAATGACATTCCAATTCGTCTGTTGACATGATACTGGCCATGATACTGGCCATGATACTGGCCATGATACTGGCCATGATACCGGCCATGATACTGGCCATGATACTGGCCATGATACTGGCCATGATACTGGCCATGATACTGGCCATGAGGTCGGTTGGATTAATTAATAGCCAGTTCATATACTATGGAGCATTCCGCAGTGTGGAGTATTTGATAGTGTGGAGTATTTGACAGTGTGGAGTATTTGATAGTGTGGAGTATTTCATAGTGTGGAGTATTTCATAGTGTGGAGTATTTAATAGTGTGGAGTATTTCATAGTGTGGAGCATTCCGCAGTGTGGAGTATTTCATAGTGTGGAGTATTTCATAGTGTGGAGTATTTAATAGTGTGGAGTATTTCATAGTGTGGAGTATTTCATAGTGTGGAGTATTTGATAGTGTGGAGTATTTGATAGTGTGGAGTATTTGATAGTGTGGAGTATTTCATAGTGTGGAGTATTTGATAGTGTGGAGTATTTAATAGTGTGGAGTATTTCATAGTGTGGAGTATTTGATAGTGTGGAGAATTTGATAGTGTGGAGTATTTGATAGTGTGGAGTATTTCATAGTGTGGAGTATTTCATAGTGTGGAGTATTTCATAGTGTTGAGTATTTAATAGTGTAAAGCATTTAATAGTGTAAAGCATTTAATAGTGTAAAGCATTTAATAGTGTAAAGCATTTAATAGTGTGGAGTATTTAATAGTGTGGAGTATTTGATAGTGTGGAGTATTTGATAGTGTAGAGTATTTGATAGTGTAGAGTATTTAATAGTGTGGAGTATTTAATAGTGTAAAGCATTTAATAGTGTAAAGCATTTAATAGTGTAAAGCATTTAATAGTGTGGAGTATTTACTAGTGTGGAGTATTTGATAGTGTGGAGTATTTGATAGTGTGGAGTATTTGATAGTGTGGAGTATTTAATAGTGTGGAGTATTTAATAGTGTAAAGCATTTAATAGTGTGGAGTATTTCATAGTGTGGAGTATTTCATAGTGTGGAGTATTTAATAGTGTAAAGCATTTAATAGTGTAAAGCATTTAATAGTGTGGAGTATTTAATAGTGTGGAGTATTTGATAGTGTGGAGTATTTAATAGTGTGGAGTATTTAATAGTGTGGAGTATTTAATAGTGTGGAGTATTTCATAGTGTGGAGTATTTAATAGTGGGGAGTATTTAATAGTGTGGACTGACTTTTAATAACATCCCGACCATCATTAGAATTTCCCTGGTCAGGTTACACGCCAGGCCACAAACCGTCAACTCTACCACTCAGTCACAACTCTACCCCTTAGTAACAATTTTACCCCTCAGTCACAACTTTACCACTTAGTCACAACTCTACTACTCAGTCTCAACTCTATACCACTCAGTCACAACACTACCACTCAGTCACAACTCTAAAACTCAGTCACAATTCTATCACTCAGTCACAACTCTATCACTTAGTCACAACTCTATCACTCAGTCACAACTCTACCACTTAGTCACAACTCTACCACTTAGTCACAACTCTACCACTTAGTCACAACTTTACCACTTAGTCACAACTCTACCACTCAGTCACAACTCTACCACTTAGTCACAACTCTACCACTCAGTCATTACTCTATCACTTAGTCACAACTCTACCACTTAGTCACAACTCTACCACTCAGTCACAACTCTACCACTCAGTCACAACTCTACCACTTAGTCACAACTCTACCACTCAGTCATAACTCTATCACTTAGTCACAACTCTACCACTTAGTCACAACTCTACCACTCAGTCACAACTCTACCACTCAGTCACAACTCTACCACCAAGACTCAACTTTATACCACTCAGTCACAACTCTTTCACTCAGTCACAACTCTACCACTCAGTCACACTCTACCACTTAGTCACAACTCTACCACTTAGTAAAAACTCTACACTCAGTCACAACACTACCACTAAGTCACAACTCTATCACTCAGTCACAACTCTACCACTTAGTCACAATTCTTCCACTCAGTCACAACACTACCACTCAGTCACAACTCTACCACTTAGTCACAACACTACCACTCAGTCACAACTCTATCACTTAGTCACAACTCTACCACTCAGTCATAACTTTTTCACTTAGTCACAACTCTACCACTTAGTCACAACTCTACCACTCAGTCACAACTTTATCACTTAGTCACAACTCTACCACTCAGTCACAACTCTACCACTCAGTCACAACTCTACCACTTAGTCACAACTTTATACCACTCAGTTACAACTCTACCACTTAGTCACAACTTTATACCACTCAGTCACAACTCTACCACTTAGTCACAACTTTATACCACTCAGTCACAACTCTACCACTTAGTCACAACTTTATACCACTCAGTTACAACTCTACCACTAAGTCACAACTTTATACCACTCAGTCACAACTCTACCACTTAGTCACAACTCTACCACTCAGTCACAACACTACAACTCAGTAACAACTCTATCACTCAGTCACAACTCTACCACTTAGTCACAACTTTATATCACTTAGTCACAACTCTACCACTTAGTCACAACTTTATACCACTATGTCACAACTCTACCACTTAGTCACAACTTTATATCACTCAGTCACAACTCTACAACTTAGTCACAACTCTACCACTCAGTCACAACTCTACCACTTAGTCACAACTCTACCACTCAGTCACAACTCCACCACTTAGTCACAACTCTACCACTTAGTCACAACTCTACCACTTAGTCACAACTCTATCACTCAGTCACAACTCTACCACTTAGTCACAACTCTACCACTTAGTCACAACTCTACCACTTAGTCACAATTCTACCACTTAGTCACAACTCTTTCACTTAGTCACAACTCTATCACTCAGTCACAACTCTACCACATAGTCAATAATCTACCACTTAGTCACAATTCTACCACTTAGTCACAATTCTACCACTTAGTCACAATTCTATCACTCAGTCACAACTCTACCACTTAGTCACAACTCTACCACTTAGTCACAACTCTACCACTTAGTCACAATTCTACCACTTAGTCACAACTCTTTCACTTAGACACAACTCTATCACTCAGTCACAACTCTACCACTTAGTCAATACTCTACCACTTAGTCACAATTCTACCACTTAGTCACAATTCTACCACTTAGTCACAATTCTATCACTCAGTCACAACTCTACCACTTAGTCACAAATCTACCACTTAGTCACAACTCTACCACTTAGTCACAACTCTATCACTTAGTCACAACTCTTTCACTTAGTCACAACTCTACTACTTAGTCACAACTCTACCACTCAGTCACAACTCTACCACTTAGTCACAACTCTTTCACTTAGTCACAACTCTACCACTTAGTCACAACTCTATCACTCAGTCACAACTCTACCACTCAGTCACAACTTTATCACTTAGTCACAACTCTATTACCTAATCACAACTCTACCACTCAGTCACAACTCTACCACTCAGTCACAACTCTACCACTCAGTCACAACTCTATTACCTAATCACAACTTTACCACTCAGTCACAACTCTATTACCTAATCACAACTTTACCACTCAGTCACAACTTTACCACTCAGTCACAACTCTATTACCTAATCACAACTCTACCACTCAGTCACAACTTTACCACTCAGTTACAACTCTACCACTCAGTCACAACTTTACCACTCAGTCACAACTCTATTACCTAATCACAACTTTACCACTCAGTCACAACTTTACCACTCAGTCACAACTCTATTACATAATCACAACTTTACCACTCAGTCACAACTTTACCACTCAGTCACAACTCTACCACTCAGTCACAACTTTACCACTCAGTCACAACTTTACCACTCAGTCACAACTCTATTACCTAATCACAACTCTACCACTCAGTCACAACTCTACCACTCAGTCACAACTCTACCACTCAGTCACAACTCTACCACTCAGTCACAACTCTACCACCAAGTCACAACTCCTCAGATAACGGCGGACAGATTGTGGCGATATCAACATGTTGCTTTTAATTTATTTTTTTTAATTTGAACGACAATGCAAAAAAAAAACAGATTAACCCGAAATAAACTTTTAGCTGTAACGTTTGCATTCAAGCGAAAAGTTCGTTTTCTCACACATTTATTTCTCTAAGCGAGAAGTTACTGTTTTTGATAAATCGAATAGTTAGATTCTTTGTACTTTTACGCCTTACGACATTACGAGTTTTCCCTGAAAGATTATCTTTACCTGCATATCGAAAGTTTGTGCAACCTAGAGCAGGATACTCTCTTTTATCGTGGATGCACTTAAAATCTTCCAGACCAGTGAGGTCAGGTGTAACTTCAGAAATGTGAAGTATTGACCTTTCCTGGTCTATGAAAGATAATGCGTGCCATTTGTTAGGAAATTCACAGTATTCCAAATATTCTGGACATTCGATTATAGTTATATTGTTTCTCGTTGTCTTGTCCACTGCCGTCCAGTTGAGCGTCCTTACGTCTCCACTACACGTCATATTTAATGGTGAAAATTTTGTGATCAAATGTTCACAGTCTGAAAATACAAGGAACAAAATTATTTAAACATTTGCTTTTGAGTCCATTAGAAAAGTATTGTCGCTGTAATTATCCTTATAACCTAATGAACTGTTGTATCCCATAAACTCGGTGTGGCAATCGCTAGCACTCAATACTACTCCTTTATTCCAGTTGAGTAAGATCATTCCACACTGTTCGTGCTAATCATTTAAGTGGGGGATAGAAACATGCAACTTCCTGCTATGATGACAATCAACTTACTTCCGGGTGCTTGGAGACGCTTACTGACAATGTCTTTTTTTTTAAATATTTTGTATTACTTGTGCTTGCGATAACTCAAATTCCTTCACAAAGATGTATACATAAAAATACAACTATTCTAGAACAGAAGGGTTTTTCTCGTTAATAAGGAAAAAATAATTTTTACATAAGTTTTACCACAGCAAACTAACCTAAAACATTATTGATGAAAGCAGTCTTCTCACTCTTATTGCTTTATTAGTAACTGATTCTAGCCCAAGAGAAATACTTTGCAATGTTTTGAGTTCAAGCTAATATGATAGCACCAGATATTCGAGTTAAATGTATGTGTGTGTCTGTTAGCAATCTGAGTTGAATTCTTGTTAAATGGCTGAACGTTGGTTGGAGTAACTGATGTACTTAAACAAGTATCAACAGCAACTTTATGTGTTGAACTGTAGTGCAAGACAGCATAATACTTGGGAATCAACCTAACAAAATAAAACAAAAAAAAACACCAAATCAACGTTGCTATAAAACTTACCCATCGCTAACAGAAATTTCTCAGCAGGTTTATAGAAATTGGCAAACAATCGCAATGCACAGGAACTTAAATTAAATTCCTGATTGAACACAGCTAAAAGTTGCTGGTAGTATCAAAATTTATATTCTGTGATATGTGAGAAAATGGCCGAGAACTTACAAACTAAAGCTATTAAAATTTTAGAAACAATAATAGTTGAGGTCATTAGCAATTGGCCAGGTGCTGCAAAGGAATGTATGGTCATTACCCATGTGTTGCATTGACAAATGAGTTATGATACTTATCTGGTTAGATTTTTTATTAAAAGCTCTAGAATAGACCCGGCATTAAAAATCTGGCAAAGTAAAAAAAACGATGCAAACTGAAACCCTGCTTAAATTATACATTGAGTTTCATCAATAGATATACAAAATCATTACTCATGCCTATTTTAAAAGTATAGATTCATATAATATACTTGCATAAAATATATTGCAAATTTTAAAGTATACGACACCGACATGGCGGGCTGTTAACTGAACACGTGCTATAAGAATGACTTTGGTTATATATTTTTGTGTGGAAATTATCTATCATCTATCATTTGAAAAGTTAAGAAAAAAGGGTAGATTTCTACACCAAAGCATAAAGTTAAACTTAAATCATTAGGTGTGTGTGTGTATGTCTGTGTGTGTGTGAGTGTATATGTGTGTGTATGTGTGTCTGTGTGTGAGTGTGTTTATATATATATGTGTGTGTATGTGTGAGTGTTCGTATGTGTGTGTGACAGTGTGTGTATATGTGAGTGTGTGTGTAAATGGGTATGTGTGTGTGAGAGAGAAAGAGAGTGGGGGGGGGGCTTTTAGGAAAGATTGCTGGCATTTTAGGTTAGCCCTACCAGGTTATATTGGCAACAACGAATAATTGAGGTACCTTCTTCGTGAGTTCTTAAAACTGTTTTAAATAGATGCGCTAAAATGTAAAAATATGTTAAATCAATAGCTAAAAACTATTATTTTTTAATATTTAAAAAGATCCCAGACGGAGGTCATAATAAGTTCAATGTCACGTGTCGCTATGAGATGTCACTTCCTCATCCTGGTGTTTCTCGTGTGTGTCTCCATTGTGGATTCAGGTAATGTTGAGCAGTAGGGTGACTCGGGTTGTGCAGGTTAGGATAACAGTCTCCTTAGCTGTGGCAAAGAGAGAGGGTGGCATTGGGGGCAAATACCCCGAACGGAACTTTATTAGGGGCGGAAAATTTCTCGTCGTTTTACCATCTAAAATTTTTTTTTTTTAATTTGAAATTGGGAATTTTTTATCAAAATAAAATAAATACCAAATAAGAAATTTATAAAAGAAATAAATGATAACGAACTATCCAAAACTATGTTAACGTTTCTAATGTATTGGACATAAAATGTTCTGGTACTTAAGTAATGAAGTGAAAATCTAAGAGACTTAATCAGTTAAAAACGGGAAAATTGAAATGATATGCTGGTAACTTAATTTATTCTTTAAATTTTTAAGCCACTCCGTTTGCAAAATAAAAATTACTTAAGTTATAAACATTTAAGAATGAGCTGATGGAATGGCCGGGCGGCACTTAGTTGGAACGGCGTATTCCTAATTGTTAATTAGCTTAAAGGAAATTACTTCGTAATGGTATCTTATGATACTAATGCAAACTGACAAAAAAATATCAAGAGGCTGGAGTAGTATAAGGACAATACACTGATACGCCGGTGCCAGTGAGGTAGCGTGGCTATGTGCTGCCCAGGCCAGAACCCAGATTTGTCCCCCCCCCCGGCAATATACATATATATCCTGAACGAATGACATTTTTTTTTTTGAAATTAATGAGAACACTATTTACTATTAGTCAAAAATAGGAAAGCTTTCATTTAAAAAATAATAAAATTGAATTTTCTGCTTTCATTCATGGCACAATCTTTGATTCATCAATGTTGTCAGCCACGCCTTGCTTAAAATCCAAATAGCTATTAGATTTCGTAAATGGTGTTCAAAAATCATAAGAGCCAGAGCTCACTTTAATTTCCACAGTAACCTCATCTTATACAACTTTCTTCTGAACTCTCTAAATAACATCTATATAATAATGCGCATAAGCGCGTCCGTCAGTGTGTGTGTGTGTGTGTGTGTGTGTGTGTGTGTGTGTGTGTGTGTGTG
>MUZC01000351.1:250411-264572 GCA_002072015.1 Radix auricularia | reverse complement strand
TGGACCCAGGGTGGTGAAATTTTGCAGGGGACCCCAATTTGACCTGGAATAGGTCATAGGCTATGTTTTAACCCAAGGTGAGCACCCCTAGGGTAAGGGGGCCCATTTTTGCTCTTTTCCTTATATGAGCTATATAAAAAATGAAAATCACGAATTTTCTTATTTCGCGTGTAGGTTAAAGCATAAAATTTTGGGTAGTTGTTAAGTATACTTCTGCGATGGTAACAGGCGAAAACAATATTTAAATTGTCACTTACTGGGGTCCGGGGGCCAAAATGTAGTTTTTTTTCTTATATTAAAAACTGACTCATCACTAATTATCCAACTCTCCGTGTAGGTAGAAGCATGACACTTTGATAAATTGTTGAGTAGCCTCTTTGAACGATTATTAGCGTATTTTTAAAAATAGAAATCACAAAAAGTGGGGCCCGGGGGCCCACAAACTATTTTTTTTAAATACTGAAAATCCATGCTTATCCACTTTCCCGAGTAGGTAGAAGCAAAAAACTTTAGGAATTTGTTGAGTAAACTTCCGCAATTGTAACATGTTGAAAAAAATATTTAAAGTATCACTCATTGGGGGCCGGGGCCCAAATGTATTTTTCCTTATATAAAAATTGACTCATCACTAATTCTCCAATTTCACGTATAGGTAGAAGCATGAAACTTTGCAAAGTTGTTGAATAGCCGATTGTGACAATTATTGGCGGAAAATAATTTTAAATATCACACTCATGGGGGCCGGGGGTCCAAAAGCGTTTTCCCCTTACAAGGACATATAAAACATAAAATCACTGATTATCCTATTTCAAGCCTAAGCAGAAGCATGACACTTTGGGAAGTTGTTCAGTACACTTTCCCGATGGTAACAGGCGAAAAGAATATTGAAATTCTGGCTTATTGGGGCTGGTGGCCCAAATGTTTTTTTTTTCTATGAAAACGGACTCATCACTTATTCTCCGATTTCCCGTGTGTGAAGAAAAATGAAACTTTATAAAGTTGTTGAATAGCCCATTGTGACAATAATTAGCGGAAAATAATTTTAAAATTCCCACTCATGTGGTCCGGGGGCCCAAAAATGTTTTTTCTCTTACATGGGCTACTTAAAATATGAAAATCACTAATTATCATATTTCCCGCGTAGGCGGAAGCATGAAACTTTGAAAAATTATTCAGCAGCTTATTGTGACAATGTTTTGTAGGAAATACTTTTAAATATCACACTCATGGGTGCCGGGGGCCCCAAAGCATTTTTTCCATTACAAGGACTAAATAAAATATGAAAATCACTAATTATCCTATTTCACGTATACGTAGAAGCATGAAACTTTGCAAAGTTGTTGAATAGCTTATTGTGACAATTATTGGCGGAAAATAATTTTAAATATCACACTCATGGGGGCCTGGGGCCCAAAAGAGTTAAAGCGTTCTCCCCTTACAAGGACTATATAAAACATGGAAATTACTAATTATCCTATTTCAAGCCTAAGCAGAAGCATGACACTTTGAGAAGTTGTTCAGTACACTTTCCTGATGGTAACAGGCGAAAACAATATTGAAATTCTGACTTATTGGGGCTGGGGGCCCAAATGTATTTTTTCTTCTATTAAAACGGACTCATCACTTATTCTCCGATTTCCTGTGTGGGTAGAAACATGAAACTTTTACAAAGTTGTTGAATAGCCCATTGTGACAATAATTAGAGGAAAATAATTTTAAAATTCCCACTCATGTGGTCCGGGGGCCCAAAAATGTTTTTTTCTCTTATATGGGCTACTTAAAATATGAAAATCACTAATTATCCTATTTCCCGCGTAGGCAGAAGCATGAAACTTTGCAAAATTATTCAGCAGCTTATTGTGACAATGTTTTGGGTAGTTGTTCAGTACAGTTCTACGATGGTAACAAATGAATATAATATTTAAATTCTCACTTCCTGTGGGCTGGGGGCCCGAATGAAATTATGTTTCCTTATGTTAGCTTTATAAAAACTGAAAATCACTAATTCTCCTTTTTCCCGTGTAGGTAAAAACATGAAAATTTGGGCAGTTATTCAGTACACGTCCATGATGGTAACCGTTGAAAACAATATTTAAATTTTCACTTACTGGGGGCCCACATGTTGTTTTTCTTATTTTAAAAAAATTACTCATCCCTAATCCTCCGATTTTTCGTGTAGGAAGAAGCATAAAACTTTGGTAAGTTGTTGAATCGCCTCTTGCCACGATTATTGGAATTTTAAAAAAATTATATTTAAATTTCATGGAGCCGGAGGTCCAAAAATTTAAATTCTCCTTTTACTGAATATTGCTATTTTTTTCCTTTTCCCGTTTAGGGAGAAACATGAGAATTTGGGAAGTTGTTTAGTACATTCCCGAAATGGTAAGAGGCAAAGAATATCTTAAGTATCACTCAGTGGGAGCCGGGGGCCTTAATGCATTATTTTAAAATATAAAAACTGACTCATCACTAATTTTCTGATTCCCCATGTAGTTAGAAGCATGAAACTTTAAGGAAACTGTTGAGTACACACCCACGCTGGTAACAAAAAATATTTAAATTGCCACTCAATGATAGACGGGGATCCAAATGTATTTTTTTCTTAAATACAAAGTTAATCCTCAAAAATTCTTCAACATCCTGTTCATGTAGACGCATGCATATTTGGGATGGTAGCAGGCAAAATTATCACTCAATTGCAGTTTTTTCACCTTATATTAGCTAAATTACAAATAAAAAAAAAACTTTGGATGCTCTGTAAATGCATTTTTTTAAAAACTCCTAAGATAAAAATTTGAAGGCCTATGTTAAAATGTGTTTGGTCAATAAAATAATATTTTTAATCTTTTGTGGCCCTTTGCCCCTAGTCTCTTTTTCTTTAACGTTTAAAACATTTTAACCAATCGTTACCACTCTATTTTTTAAATCAAATTTGGACTAACAAATATATTCATCATGATCCAAATGGAAATAAGCTGTTATTTTGAACTATACAATTTGCACCCATAGGGCCCCTGGACCCAAATTTTAGTTTTTTAAAATAAGTTTTAATTTTTAATAGTAAAAACACATTTTAGGGCTGGAGACCGGTTTGCCTTTTTTAACATTAGTTATATAAAAGGTAATTTAAAAATTGTTTATTGAGTTAATGGATAAATTATTGAACAAATATGATTTTAAAAATAATACAATTTCCAATGGGGTTATGAACTTTTAACGTCTGTTCCAAGACGGTTTAGTTAATATATTTAGCATATCCATCATGATTTAGATTTACATCAAGGGGATATTGAATTAGTGTTTACCGGTTCTAAGCGCTAACTGAAATCTTAAATTACTGCTGCAAAGACACAAAATGGCGACAGCTTTTGTGATGAATTACTGCGTTACAAAATGGAGATAATAGTTCCTGAATTCACCAACCCACTACAATGGTGGAAACTTAGTGAAAACTGATAACCGAAAATGTAATTCCTTGCCAAGACCATTTTGTGCACACAAGTTATGTCCATTCCATGTGAATGATTGTTCAGCTCGACTGATTATATTGTGAATTAGACCCGGTCATCCCTTAAACCAAATAATGTCAACACAATTGTCTTTCTTCGTATTTGGTTTAATGATGACACATAAAGGAGACTTTCCTGAGTTATTTAGATTTTGAACAAGTACGTTTAATTCGTGTTACTTGTGAAATCAATAATTGTAAGTTTGGTTTTAATGGAGATCAACAACTAGTTTATCTTTAATTTTTCAATAGTTAACGAATAAATTTAAATTAATTTTTTACAGCGCTTATGTATATATATAAGCACAATTTAATATCATTAAAAGAAAAGATAATATCCGTGACATATATTTTGCATTAGCAGAAAACAACACCAGACGACATAACATATAAAAAAAATTAAAGTAAAAGTTTTGCCAAATGAGACATGGACGTATAGACTATATAAAAATTATCTATGACAAACGTAATTAAAAACTTAGCTTCTGTTCAAGATGACGTACCAGCTGCATTATTCTGAGAAATTAATAATGAACTATCCTTGAAATATATCACTAAATTTTTCTGAACACTGGTAAGTATAAGCGTTGCAATGATGCTTTTGTTATCCCTCTATTTTATAAACAAGAGAAAAAAATACTAGTATTCCTGATTTAAAAAAAAAAAAAGAAATACCCGTCTAATAATTATTTTTTAAAAAGTTGGTTTTGACATTAACAGATCGTATTTCTCGACATAAAATATTTGTACGTAGCGTCATTATTTAAGCTGTAATTAATATTTCAATGGAACAAAGTAAAAGCAGCCATGGTTTATTTCATGTAACTAGGATCTCCCGTCAAAATGCCTGTAGTTTTCAAAATGCATATATTTTCGGTGCAATTTTTTATTTCGTAGAAATGTTGATCAGTACAAAAAAATCTGTGATATAAAACGTTCATCTATTTTATTAAATTTTCTTTTATTCAGTTATTTCCAAATTTAACCATTTTAAGCGGCTGATCAAAAAAAATTTTTAATTCGCTGCTTTCTAAAATTAGTAGCGTCACGTATAGGAAGGACGGGACATACATTGCAAATTATATTTAGTGATGATTAATGTTAATATTTTAAAAAAATTAAATGTCCGGTTTTTGTGTGCTTGCAAGTTACTATTATGTACGCTATTTTAAATGTAATTGTCTATATCGATATACAAAATCCATTATTCAGCTGTTGAGATTTAGAATAGGTTTGTGTATTGTTGTAAGTTTCGCTACTTTTTGAAAAAAAATGACATTTTTTTTTTTACTGCAAATGAAGTTTGTCCACATATGCTTCATTTTAGCGTTTGTTTTTCTGTAATACTCTACGAGAGTGCATATTTGTGTGTTAAAAGACATATATTTAAAAATATCCCCCCTACACACAGACTGTTTTTGTTTTATAGCCATTTACCTGCATTAGCACATCTTGGAATTTGTAGGGGTTAGGTCACCCCAGGAGGCTTTACCTCTTTGGGGGCCCAAAATACATGGCCTTAACGTAAAATGTATGTAAAATCTTTTTCTTTATTTATTTTGCCCCCCCCCCCTAAACTGGGGCCCGGAAGAATTTTGATTTTTGTCCCCACCCATAGCTACGCTACTGTTTGCAAGCAATATTTTAATGTGACTTAAGCTAAATTGTTTTTAATAGCTTTTATTATAGAACTGGAAGAATAACTTACTTGAAAATAATTAAAACTTTTATTAGAATACCTAAAACTTTTGACACTTTAATCGTTTTCTTTCCTCCTGTGACAAACTTTCATTACTACGTTTCATTCAAAATAAATAGTTATTTGCTATTTACACTTGTAAATAGTTACAATTTATTTTAACAAATAGACGAATGGGCGATTAAACTGACACGTCATAATTTTATTGAAGATTAAAGAGCTTCAAATCGTAGATGTAATTGATTTAAATCACATTAGAGTCACGTGCTGTATTATTGGTGCTGTCATAATTGGTACGCACTATTCAATTCATCAAGTAAACACTATTTGTGAATACTTCGAACATCAAATTGTTTTGCTGTAATATCACTTTAGGATGTGTGTAATTAACTATGCATTTACAATTATCATCATTATGTGCCCATTATTCATACACACTTATATAGCGCGCAGCCTAAGCGCTGACGCTTTCTCATGACATATCTATTCGTATATATTATAAAAATATATAATTTGTTATGTATGTCCATTCGCAACGGTAGATTTTAGATAGGCCGCCGTTTAAAAGCTTTGAAAAAATAAAAAGCTGCACTACAAATAACTTTAAGAGCTCCGCATAAAAACTTCAATATTGAAATGTTATGTAATTTTTCTCTCTTTGTCTCCTCATTTTCCGATTATTTACTACACCGTTTTCAGGCAAAACGGACAGTTAAAAAACTGGAATGCATTTACTTTGAAAATTTTCGTCGTTGTTGATGGGCAAGACACTAGTTAGATAATAATAAAAAGCATAAACCATTTCTAAACTTCTCAAAAATGATTTGATTAAATTCATCCGTCTTGTTAACGCTCTGATTGGTGTCTCTCGTTATTTCTTATCCCTTACACCAGTGAATTAAAGTTTTCCTGAGAAGTTGCGATAAAAATAATTATTATTTTATTATTATTATTAATATTAATAGTAATGATAATTTGATAATTTATAAAACATAAATTGCATTACGTTTCACATAGGCTACATTAAATATTAAATGAAATGTTTTTCCATTAATTTTGGAAATGAATTTTGAAAAAAAATGCCTAAATTTGCAGTCTTGTAGAATTTCGTAGTTGGAATACTACTGATTTGTAATGATACAGAAATCCATAATGGAAGCAGTACAAAAAAAGAATGACATCTCAGCAAATGTGTAAGTGCGTGTTTTAAGAAGAAGGCGAATGCTTTTGTAAGGAGAAGTGCGTAGCAAACGAGTGGGTGAGTAGGCTGACTTAAACTATAAGTTGATTAATCCAAATAAGCAGCAAAGGTAGTTATCTCACGAGTTCTAAAAAATGTCCTAGATCCAAAGTCGTTTTAATTTTTGCATGAATGATTTACCTAACATCAAATTATCAGTTTAAATATTACTGATATTTTTTTACTGATTGCTATACAATCTAAAAACAGATAGACAAATTAAAATAAAAAGACAGTTGAATAAATATTTTTAAAAATTAGAAACTAATTGCAGTGTCTTACAACAAATAAAATTTAAACTCTATTCAAGAAAAGAAAAGAAAGGAACGCAAATTTTTATTTCATAGAACCCAATTTATATACACTAAATATTTTTTTAAAATAATAAAAACTATTTTAAAGATATCTTAAAATTTGAATATAATGGAATATATTTTTTTTTAGCTGATGTGGATACAACATGATATAATTAGTAGAGAAATCAAAAATAATTTTAAGAAAAGGGCTGCAAGATTTAATTCTTTATAATATTTAGAACTGAGAAGAATTACTGTACTAGTTAAATTATCTACAAAGACAAGCTTTTACAAGCACAAATAGCAAAATAGCACTAATGCATAGGGAAATAAAAGTTATATTAAAAATACATCACAAAGATGACATAAGACAATCCTTAAATATTCAGTATTCAACACACTTTTTATTGGCATTATTTGTAGTTAGGAACAAATACATAGTAATTATCATTCATCTCGTCTGGAATTCTTTCTTGGAGTTTGTTGCCTGATCAAACAAATAAAACCAACACCCTTACAACATTTAAAGCTGAAATAAAGTTCAAGACTAGCCATAACACATGGTTAAGTCCCCCGTAGGATTCATTAGTTTTTCGTGGGGCAGTTTGATCTCTGTTGTACACGATAAGTTAAACATGTATAGGTGTATCATTTATGTCTTTCTAAAACTTTTTTAAAAAGCATCTACTTAAATTTATTTTCAAATACCACTTTGCTTGTGGATAATTTTTTCAGTATTACATGTAACTATCAGCTTATCCTCTTGGAATAATGATTTGCACTGCAGGCTATCTGATTTCCCTTTTAATAATAAAGTTACAATTTTATTATAGAGAACCATGAAAGAAATCTAAAACAAATCACAAAACACAAGCGTACTTGTAAACCAGCTTGATTCAAATTTAAATTACTTTAAAGTGAAATATACGATTCTTTTATACAATTATTGTTTTGTTTTTTTTAATTTTTTTCCCTTTACCTCAGAATACGTCACGTTTAACTAAAAGATCATTTGTAATAACCTGCTGCAATTCAAATAAAATATCACCATTGTAACAGTACATACTTAGCACAAAAATCAATCAATTCAATTTCAAAAAGATTTTTAAAATATTTTAAAGCATTTTTAAGCAAAATAGTAATACATACCAATCTTATCTATTTGTCATAATTAATATTTTTACATAAAAATGTTTTCCCTTTAAATTCTTACATACATTCTCAAACAAACAAATACTTACTGTATATCCTGAGTTAAAAAGTCAAAATTGTTGATTCATTTGAATTTAAACAGGTAAGATTCCACATTCCCTCATCAGAATAGGCTGTATCTCTATAGATATTTTGTATTGTAAAATTAATTTTTATAACATTCATTTCCAATGTGGCTTGTAATTGTGTTGGTCTTGAGAATGGTGGCATGCTACAAACGTAATAAGGCTTAGGATTGACTTGATTGTCCTCTAAAAAGCATCGATTTATAATTTGTTGCTTATTAAACAATGCTAAAGAACTACAAATCAGATTGCTTTTGGTATTTTCCAAAGTGTATGTTGAACCTTCTTGAACAACATCAGATAATACTGAAAAAAAAATTGAAATGGTTTAAATTTTAATTCATAATGATGATTATCAGATAACTTTTTAAGTGGAGTCAAGAACCTTTTTTTTTAAAATTAAAATTACATCAACATGTTTTTTTTTTGTTTGATATATGATGTTAAAACATCAACAAAATATGTTTTTGGGGTGCAGTTGTAGAATATTTTGAAGATAAAATCTGTCTATAACAGAATAAAAAATATCGTAATTTTATAAATGTTCTTTCTCAATCTCTTTTATTTTTATCACAACGAATTTGATATTGAATATCATTACATAGTATTCATACAAGCATTTCATTGAATCTATAAAACAGCAAATGACAAATTATTTATTATCACCTTTTGAAATGAAGAAAACAAAACCGATGAAAATATGTGTACATTGCTCCATGTCAACTGGATACTACAACTGGTATGTGTAGTTAGAGTTATTATTAAATTGTCTACATGTTTATTTAATAAGATGTATTTAGTTTTAAGCAATATAGTTATTATTTCATTAATATCTCTCTACATATTTTGTTATAATGTAATATGTTTGTGTTATATTATATAAATGCTATAAGTAAAATGTGTACGACACGAACGACACAAAAAATTCCTATTACCTGGATCATAAACAGAAAGCACAATAAAAATTAAAATAAAACATGACACAGATCCACCTCAACAATTGCTTTGGAAATGCATTGTAATTAACATGGCACGACTGAAAAGATTGATAATACCATTCCCAAATATCGCTATATACACATATCATAAACAAGGTAAAAATCAACTGAATACACGCTGAGAAAATCTATTAAACAGCAGGAAGGTCACTAGAGTAGAACGCACACAACAAACAAATGTTTATCTGTAATATAAAAATAAAAATATGGGGGAGAAAAATGCTAAAGTAGAATATTTAAAAACGAAAATAAAATAAGAAATTTCAATTTTTATATTCATTATTTTATAATTTATTAATATGAAAATCCCGATCACAACCATAATTACTAATTTAGCAGTTGATTTAAAATGACTTTAAAAAATATATGTTAAAATCATGTCTAGAGAGTAAAGATTGGATATCTGAAGTTATTCCAAAAGACGTCACCTTTTTACGTTCTTTGGTCTCTGATGTGAATTTTACTTTGTAACGATTGTTGATACAAACTTAGCATGTCCTCTTAAATAACATTCTGAAGTTAGCTAAGTGATTACTTTAAAATACAAAAAAGTAGAACACGATATGTTCGTCGCAATTATTTCCAATCATGTTTCGTATTCTAATGCTAAATATAGGACAATTTTCTCACAAGCGAATAAATGAATTTTGTTTAAAAAATCATTGTATCACTTTTTTTTTTCATTGGTTTTCCATGCAAACTTTTTTTTAAAAGTAAAAAAGTTATTTATATTTAAAAAGTTGAAGTAATGCAACGCTTTGGGTGCTGTTTAAACTTAATTAATGCGATTGTGAATGGTGAAACATTAACTTTAAATATAGTTTAACAAAGAAGTAATAATAATTAAATTGATGCTTTATATGAATGGGTCTTTTTATTGATATCTAGTTTTTAAAACAATTTTTTACCGGTAAATCGTATGATAAACTAAAAACAAAAATATATCAAATACTTTTGTTGTTTTTTGTTGTTGTTGTATTTTGTTTGTTTTTTGTTTTTTTCCCTTTTTTAAATAACCATTTTTATTATTATTTGAAAAAAATATGTTTTTGTGTTTTTTTTTTAATTTAATTTTTTTTTAAAAAACAAGAACGCGTCTTATTAGACATTCATATCACGTTGCCTTAAATAATAGTTGACCAATTAGACTTAGTCATATTTTCATTGGAAATATTTGAGTTAGCAATTTTTCGCAGTGCTTACTTACTTTTGATTAATTTCATTTTTTTTTATATAATCATTTTTTTTTAAAAATTAAATTTATTCCAAACTATTTTTTTTAAATGTCACTTAGCTGTTTTTGCGTTTTTCCCTTTAGGTCTTCACGCATGAATTTCAGTTGTATTTATATGTCCTCCGCTGACCTGGAGAGGGATGGGCGCCGCCAGGATCTACCAAGCCCGAGAATATTCTAACGGAAAAATTAGAACTCCTACGACCACAAAAAGAAGCTATTGTATGGGACTAAATAACTAAAAAAAAAACGTAATTTATATAGTACATATTATACCATGAAAAAATAGTTAAGCAGAATTTTGTTTTTATAAACAAACAAACGAAAAGAAAAAGATATGCAAAGCCATTTATGCACACACACACACACACACACACACACACACACACACACACACACACATACACACACACACAGGAATGAAGAAGTGGAAGTTCCAGTTGAACAAAAGACACCAAAAGTTGAAACAAAAATCTACAATTAAATAATTTTTAACACGGTTCAATCCACGTGGACCAAAAGTACAAAATCGTTTTATTTTTCAATTTTCCATATAGAATTTATTGGGAATATTGCTCGCATATGGGATGTCAGTAGCTGAATTATCTAAAGGCAATCGTTATTCACACAGCTGTGAATAATCTAAGCGTTATTCCCACAGCTGTGTGAATATTGCCAGCGTTATTCACACAGCTAAATAATTTGATAGTTATACTGACTTTAAATTAAAAGCAAACTAATCTATAGGTTGTTTGGCTAATAGCAATGGATATTGAATCGTAAATAGGCTTGTTATATATAGCCTACGGCCTAAATATGAACATAAATCATTATATTAAAAATGTCGATCTTAATAGTTATATTTTTAATTAAAAATTCATTTTACTTGTCTTAGTGTTGTTAACCTTTAGAGTTTAGACAAAAAATATTCCAATTTATTACAGTTTACACGCATGTAGTTATTAAGTTTAAGTTGTCCATAAATGACATCACGCAATTTTGTTGATTTTTCAAGTCTCAACCAGTCGTCAAAAAGTTTTGCATCTCCCCCATCCCCAATTAAAGCACTATTTTTTCTATTTGAAACTGAGCATAATATTATTTCTAGTACCTTTTTTGTCATGTATTTATGTATTTAGTGTAAGTCTGCACTCTAATAACATAACACTCGTGTATCCATGTAAAACGTCAATATATAAATTGTACACAATCCAATATTTAAGATAAACTATTATTTGAAGTTGTGCTATTTAATGTGACGCCTCATTTCTTCAACACTTACCCCCCCCCCAAACCTTCGTCATAAATATCTGACCGTTTCCCATCTAGTTCTAGGTGCATGGCTTCCTTTAAACAATGGTCCCTTATCTTAGAACGGCCATTTAGCTTTCTTTTTAATTCAGTCATAAAATGTAATTTTCTACCCCCTCCACCCGCGTGTCAATAAATATATTTGTATGAGAATTTATCATTGTAGTTTACAAATATAATAATTTGTTTAAAAAAAAAAAAAACTTTGCGCCACCTCATGGATTTGATCCACCTCCACCTCAAAAAGTAAGCTCACAGGTTCTGACCATTCCTTTACCGACGCTCAGGGAAAGTCAGCGTTTTTTAAGCTCATAACATTTATTGTTCAAATGGACACCAGTGCGCATGATATTGATTTCCAGCTCAGTGTTGCGAAGTCTAAGTGTCAGATTTTACCACGCAGGAGTCAAAAAATTCCCAAATTGGGCTAAAAATTTCCACATGCATAAAAAACTTGGGAAAAAACCTAGAAAGTGGAAACTAAAATAAAATGCTTTCGCATTCATTTTAATGACTTTGCACTTAAAATTTTTAAAAATAATAAATATTTCTGCATTTTTAAGGCAATTCTTATTAGAGTACTTTCAATTTTTATTTAATGTATACTTTTTTATTTAACAGATTGGCTACAAAGTCAAAATATAGATTATACTTTTAAATTTTAACATTAAGATTTTTTTAAAAAGGTATTTGTATACTCCTGTAATTTAAATTTGTCTGTGATTGATTAAAATATTTTTTAATGAATGCTTTGAAATTTATTAATAATGAATCAATCATACATGGTTACATAGTTTGTTATATATTTACGTAGTATTAATGATTTGGTCCTAAATATGTAACAAACATTTAGTAATGATTCGGGCTCAGACTAATCAATTATATTATTTAATGGTAATACATTGACATAATCTAACCTTAAACTGTGAGTGACAATGTTGGGGAAAACCTTGCCAAAACGTCAGGAAAAAAACATAGATCCGAAAAAAAACCTAGACATGCCAAAAATAAACAAACATTACGTCAAAGAGCCTCCCGCCACATCAAAACACAAGTATTTCTTATTTGAAAAAGAGCATGTTTCAAATTAATTTATTTTATTTTCATTCAAGAATGTATTTAAACCCTTAAAAATTCCCTAATTCCCTTTTCTGAAAATTTGCCTCAAAAATTCCCATGATTAGGGAAATTTCCCACGACTTCGCAACACTGTTCCAGCTACTCGTACTTTGGATTAAAGGGCTAATATTTTTTTAACGCAAAAATGCGACATGCAGTCCCTTATTTATTCCTATGTCCACGTTGCACAGATCCTAGCTGAAGTATTTTGCAAATGTGTCTTTCCCTTGATGTGATGATCATTCTCTAGTTAACAGCAAAGTAATGCCACAATAGAATAGTAGATCTATGTCTATGTGTTATTTATTTGACAGAGCAAATTTTCTCTCGCAATAAACTTTATATGTGTTTTTTTTTAATTGTTTTTTTTTATTGTTTTTTTTTATTTACAGAAACTTAAAATTGAGTTTTAATTCTTAGTTAGTTAAATTTTACTGTAAAAGATTAATAACTTACCTCCTATAATTGTAATTATTAAAATTCTAATTTCTGATTTTTTTAATAAAAAAAAATTAACAACATTAAAAAATTACGTATTTTTTAACTTTTTAATATTTTGTACTAGAGGCAAGTACCCGGCTTCTCATGGGTATTAAAAAGCTTTTCTGTAGAAGCGTACTCAATTTTTTTTCGCAAATTAGCGTTAGGAGAGTGTACTTAACAACTTCCCAAAGTTTAATTCTTCTACCTACATGGGAAAAGTAGAATGGGTGATTTTCAGTATTTATATAGCGTGTAGTAGTGCAAAAAATACATTTTGGCCCCCGGCTCCCAGTAAGTTATAATTTCAATATTTTTTCACCTGTTACCACTGCAGTCGTGTACTCAACAATTTCCTAAAATTTCTTGCTTTCACCTAATCAGAAATAGGAGAATTTGTAATTTTCAATTTTTATATAGCCCATCTTAGTAAAATACGTTTTTGGCCCCCCGGCCCCACATGAGCGGGAACTTTAAACGAAATCTACTTAAGAAACTTCATCATGTAATGTCGTATACAATATTTCGTTGTTTGAATTTTGTTAATATAGCTCAGTTAAGAAAAAATGTATATTTTACCCCCCGGCACCCAATGAAAAAAAAACGCCATTATTGCCATGAGAGCCTGCTCAATTAATTTCCAAACGTTTCATATTTTTACCGACGCGGTATATTGGAGAATTAGTGATGAGTTTGTTTCTAATATAAGGAAAAAAAAACATTTGGGCCCCTGCCCCCCAAGAGCGAGAAGTTTAAAATTCTTCCTCGCAAAATATCGTCGGGGTAGCGTACTTAAAACAACTTACTAAAGTTTCATGCTTTTGCCTTTCCGTGAAATAGGAGAATTAGTGATTTTCAGCATTTATAAATAATTCATATATGGAGGGAACAAACTAAATTTGGGCCCCCAGCCCCCAGAAAAAGGTAATTTAAATATATTTTTGCCTGTTACCGGCCAAAACACATAAATATGCATCTCTGCATTTATATATATATATA